>LBNU01005679.1:57916-75336 GCA_014162995.1 Artemisia annua | reverse complement strand
GGATCTCGCCGGAGAGACGGCGTGCGGCCGGGGTCGCCGGATTAGAGAGAAGGGCGGGAGAAGAGAATTTTAGAAGGAGAGAGAGTGTTGTGTGATGTTTATTAGTGGGCTGAAATGAAATTGTTAATAAAATAAAATGGTTTAACTATTTTAATGAGGAAGGTTAAATGAAAAGGTGGGCGGGTAGTTAGGATTGAGGGTTGGGAATTCAAAATAAAAAGGAAGGTGCGCCATTCTTAGTTCCAACTAGCAATTTTATTGAAATACTCACGATACGAGACATAGCAAGCACCAAACGAGTACGGAAATACAAGATACTCCACGGATACGGACATACAAGCCCAAACGATTACGGCAAATAAAATAACTCACGATACGGAAATACAAACACAAACGATACGGAAATAACAAACACAAAAAGCCATTAATCCCTATACTGTCCATATGGCCTCCTTCTCAAAACATCCATTCAGTTAAGGATATTGTGAAGCCTGCCACCAAGCGTTCTCTGGAAATTGTTCATTGCAGTTGAAACGATCATTTAAAACCGCAGTCATTACCTGCAACGCCTTCAAGTAAATATCATTGAATCTTTTGAACATCACAGTTCATTCTTGTCCACTACTCGTTATCATATGTTTGTTACGAACAGAACCGTATGATAGTTGTTGAACCTTTCTGTAACCGTATTCCAAAAAGGAGCTTCAGCATGAAATTCCGGCATGAACGACTAGCCACATGTCGGCTAACAAGGTTTCTTCTTCAACGGACCAAGGTATAGCCATTGTAAACTTTTTTAGAAAGGAATTGTAGTGAATGAAGCTTAGTAGTGTATTGATGCTTTATATAGGGGTGTTTAGAAATTCAAATTTCCAACAACTGAGCGGGTAAAGCATTTAAATTTCAATTAAAAACAAGAGCGGTATAAATTCAAATACAGGTTATTTAAAAAAACGTGTGCATTAAACTATTAATACAACGTGGAAGTATGTGTATGTTTGATCTCTCTCTGTTTTTGCCACTTTTATTTTATTACACCAAAAGATAGATCGGGACGTGCTCGTTCCGGAAGTACAAGCCGATTTAATCAAAACCACCCCGAACCCCTCCAAACACCACTAGCCGCCGCCCCTTGCACCACCATCAACACCACCACGAGCCACCACCTCCCTCCTCCTCTTTTTCTTTTTCTTTTCTTGCTCGGTAAAACATCCAAACGCACCCTATTTGTTATAAATTTTTTACATATTTATTTATTTTATTTATATATACCGAAAATATATATTTTATAAGGGTGTATATATATATAAAAAAACAAATAAATAAAAAATAAATAAAACTGGTTTAAACCGGTTATTTTTAAAAACCGGATAAAACCGGTTATATAACCGGAAAAAACCGGTATGGGGAAAAAAATCGAAAACCGGCCTAACCGGTTCGGTTTAATAAAACCGATTCGGTTTTTTTAAAAACCGGTTTTATAAAAAAACCGGTTACGGCTTTTTTCCCGGTTTAAAAAAAAAGCCGGTTACACATTTGCACCTCTACTCACAGCCATCTTATTCCTCTATCCACTTTTTCTCACATTTATCACAGTAGCAAAAATACTAAATAATATGAAGGTAACTCGGTAAATTGACAAAAATTTAAAAAAAAAAAAAGAAAAAAAAAAAAAAGAAGAAGAAGAAGCTGCTCACGGCGTGGGTTGGTAATTACCAGCCGAGAGACGATGGCACGAGGTCCGGTATGGTTTGTGGTGCCATCGAGTCGCGCCAAAGCCAAACCCATGGGACACTCAATCTTTGCATTAAATACTTGTATAGTATTAAATATCCTGCTTCAACTGCTTGTATCTTGAGTGTGCAAATAAATTTTGAGAGTGTGCAAATCATTAGCCATACTGAAAGCTCTAAAATAACGTTGAGTTGTTTGTCCTTTTCTGCATCTGGGGCTCTGGGCTGATGTGCATTAATTGGGCTGCCGCTTTTCCTTTCGGTGCACTAATATTTGGGCCTCATGTAAACATCCAATAAACTGTGAACAACTTATAAAATGCAGCCATTTTCCGTCTTGCAGCAGTTTAATGCAATTGTATACTTGAACCGAAAGTAACTTACAATTCTTTATACACACCTAGCTACCTGCAATGGAAGGACCCAAAAGTTGAGTTAACTTGGTATTTATAATCATGACTAGAAGCCCGAATAAAAAAAAATTAGGATCAAGCCAAGTAGCCAACTGAATAATTTACTAGACAAATGCATACATAATGGGCTTACTGGAACAAATATTCTAACATGGGGCATACAGTTTTTGGGACAAAACTGGAAATCAAAGTCAAGGTATTTAATCTCAAACATTCAAATAGATATCGCCTATGATAGATTTTGTCGAAAAGTTTGAGCTACGATATAGATTACTCTAATAATGTTTACCAGCTAAAAATCACCGTAAAAACACATCTATCAAGTAAATATGGCCATGTTTACAAAACACACAAGCGGTCGTAAATAGTACTAAATAAGTTGATAAACTTATGCTTACACTCATCAAGTCCACGAAAACATTACCAAATACTTGAAAAGAATAGTAATAAGCAAATACTCTCACTCAGTAACCGTGAACATGTCAACATTTCCTTTTGTAGGTATGTTTCAGAAAAAGAATCACCCATTTGTCAATTATTATCATTAACACAACACACTATCCATTTATTGCATTCACAAAATCCTTTAAATCTGTTCAGAGTTGATTAAAATCACTCATTTGCCAATTATCACTGTTACTAATATATTGGTGCTTTAATAGGATCAGTAAGTTTCACAAAATCTGTTTCAAAGTTAAAGTTACTCCTTTGCCCATAATCATTGTCGAAGACAATAAACTCATGCTATTGATTGGATTCTTTAATTATATTTCTTAAATATCATCTCATTTCGAGAATGTTTTAGATCCCTATTTGACATATAAATACATAATTAGGCATCTATACCTGTGAAATCTGGCGGAGCTTCTAATTCTTGTTTTTAGGAATACGTTTCTGAAGTATAGTCGTGCCCGCAAAGAAAATTTCTGGATTGAAACCAAACTTGGTCCATATTGGAACGGTGTCTGCACAAGAAGGAAGGACCAGCTCCTCGACACCAAAAGAACCAAGAACCTAGAATTTTAGTCACCATTATTATAACCTTATAATCCCTTCGTTGTTAATAATCCACTAGAAAGTATAGTGCATCAGCTAAAAAGATATAAATTTAGGTTTTACTTAAAGATATTGAAACATACGTTTTCAATTGAATCTAAGAGACGACGGCACATCCCTTCACCCCAATACTTTATACGAGTGCCAACAAAAGGCATCTCTGCGAGCTTATTCCCATGTATCCTGTCATGATCAAGGCATAAATTAGAGTCCATAAAGATATAATTAAGAGAAACACCACACCTTGAGGATTTGTAACGTAAAGCTAGGAGAAATTACCTTATGGTTGCCGTGGAGATCACTTTATCATCTTTCTCCATTGGGAAAGTTTGGGAAGTATATGTCCAAACAATCGAAATACTATGAACAATGATTATGATCAAGCATGATGTTCCTTCTGAATTTGGTATCTTCTTATCGAAACGAGGATCTGAAAAGGTATTTCTTCTTGCCGCCGTTCTCGTTTTCATATTTGAGACTGTGTGAAATTGTGTGAGAACTTATCAACCTTATATAGTAAAAAGATATCTCAAATTAAATGATCAAATTGATCCGACGGCCATAATTGTTAACAGTCGCATTTTAGGGTTGATGAAATGTTAGCAAAAACTTATCTAGGTTGTACGTTCGTGGGCCACGGCCCAAATACTCCGTGGACATAAGATTCGATGTGAATTTTACGTAAATAAAAAAAGTGGTATTAGTTGTTGATAAAAAAATTACAAAGACTTTATTTATATGCTAATTTCGTAAATACTATATTTAATCGTATTTGGAAAGTAAATGAAAATAATAAAAATAACAATAACCAAACTATAATATGGATTAGAATAAATAATGCATGAAAAGTATTGAACCTTCTAAAAATTAAGTGAAGTGGGAAAAATGAATCTCTTATTCTAAAATTTTATATTTGAAAGTTGTTTTACACACACGATTAATAAAAGATTTTTCTTATTTTATGAGAAAATAAGCTACTAAAAATATAAGTTTTACTTGGTAGACAAAACTTCTCAAAGATTTTAGAAAAACGATAGTCTTCCATCATCTTTTAAAATCAAATGCCACTTCAAGTTAAATATGTCAAAGGATCATGATCCTTTGATATTTTTTTTTTATCCTCAAGTGTCTCCTGAGGATAGCAGTAAAGTAGACATTCACTATATGTTGTTTTTGTTATTTTCCCCTTTTGTCGAGATTTTGTAAACCATAGTTGCATTTTGTGGACTTTATCATTAATACTGGGCTTGGGCTTGAATATTTAATGATCAAATAAATATGCCTAGCTTTACTTAGAATACCGACATGTTCTCCTTTCAAATAAATTGAAACTACAAGTTGTGAGTTTGTTGTCAGTTTAATTGTCTCAGTCACCTCACAGATGCTTCATACTTGTTGTACGTACATATTGATACTTGATGTAATTATTTCCATTATCTTGTTAACAACTCTCATGTCTTAGTTACTTGTCACATCAACTAATTTTGAGAATGTGAGAAACAGGACGTGATTGTTCATGCCTGATTAATCGGCTAATAGCATGAATATAGCATAATGTAAACACATAAGTTTGGAGAAACAAGGAAATATTTCATTTAGCTTCGAGTACAGTACGTTATTTCCAGGTTATAATCTCTTTAGGGAAAATAAAAGTAAGTAAAGATAGAAGTGTGCGAATTCGGGTTTCCTCAGGGTCAGACATTCAAAGTGGCCGACCCAACCCAAAAACTAAGGTGGTTCCCGGTTTTGTCAAGGTGAAATTTTTAAACAATTACTTAGTTAATATGTCGGGTCGGTTCGAGTTCATTTAAAATGGGTTCACTTTTAGCTTAATTTCATTAACGAAATGAAACATCAAATATATGCCTTAATTAATAGTACGTTGAGTTGAGTGTTTGTAACCTTTTTTTATTCCTGGTCATAGCTTAAAAATAACACTAATTCACGAAGCAAACACCAATGAAGATAGATCGGATATTCACAGTGGCCGACCCAGCCCAAAAACTAATTAAGGTGGTTTCCGGTTTTGTCAAGGTGAAAATTTTTAAACAATTACTTAGTTAACATGTCAGGTCGGTTCGAGTTCGTTTTTAGCGTAATTTCATTAACGAAATAAAATATCAAATATTTGCGAACGAAATCCCTCCGAAAGAAAGAGACCCGGGGAGTTTTACTATCCCTTGTATTATTGGCACTTTAACTATTGATAAGGCTCTAGCTTATCTAGGAGCAAGCATTAGTCTTATGCCATATTCTATGTATGCTCGTATAGAACTAGGGGAACTCAAACGAACGCGCATGTGCATAGAGTTAGCTTATAAAACCACCCAATACCCTAGAGCGATAGCTGAAAATGTCCTTGTGAAAATTGATAAATTTTGGGTCCTTGTGAAAATTGATAAATTTGTGTTTCCTGTTAATTTCGTAATCTTAGACATGAAGGAAGATTCAAAAGTTCCAATTATATTAGGACGTCCGTTTTTAGCTACCGCCATGCCATGATAGATGTTTTTAACAAGAAAATTTCTTTGGTAGTTGGGGACGAGACTGTTACTTTTGACATAGAAAAATCTATGAAACATTCCGTTGACATGGATGATATGTGTCATTAGTTTGATTGGTTGGACCTAAATATTCATGATCATGTGCAGGAAAATCTTCCGAATGACCAATTAGATTCATTCCTTGTTGCACCAATTGCAGGTTATCAGCCTACAGCTAGTGAGATAGGATGTGTCAACATATGGGATGATAACGTTGCAAATGACGATCAAGAGAGTGACGAAATAGGTGCAGAGCAAGATGATCTACGGCGTAATGACGATGGTGTAGTTACGTCGTATCTTGGAGCTGAAGGCGAAGACTTGGACGATTTTTCTCTTAATACATCCCCAACTTTGTTTGCCGTAAGCATGGTTACCGATGAATCGATGATACACCAAAGTTACCAAAGCTGAAGGACCTTCCATCAAATTTGGAATACGCATTCCTGGACGGTAACCGTGAACTACCTGTAATTATTAACTCACTACTAACTAGCACAGAAAAGGAATTGCTCCTCCAGGTTCTAATAAAATACAAGAAGGCACTGGCGTGGAAAATCACCGATATAAAGGGAATTAGTATGTCTTTTTGCACTCATAAAATCCTGATGGACGAAAACCATAAACCAGTAGTACAACCGCAGAGGAGATTGAACCTGAAAATGCAAGATGTAGTGAAAAAAGGAAATAATAATAATAATAATAATAATAGTAATAATAATTATTAAGTGGTGGTTTATAATAATAATAATAATAATAATAATAATAGTAATAGTAGTAGTAGTAATAATAATAATAATAATAATAATAATAATAATAATAATAATAATAATAATAATAATAAAATAAAAAATAATAATAATAAAAAATCAAAAAGGAGATTCGGACATGCATTTTGAGCCCATCAAGTTGACGTAAACCAACACCCTTTCACCCTAAATAATTCACTTATAAAAAGTTTTACAATGCTAAAAAAATATCTTAAAACAAAATGTACTACATAAAATAAATAACACGCATTTCCTACATGTTCAGTAAGTGTCACAAATGCCGTTGCCAACAAAAAACGGTCTCAACAAATAAGCTCCGCCGCACCGCGCGGGTATATTTCCGCTCGTCAAATAGAAAATAGGCTAAGAGAGCTAGGTGTGCCAATAAATGTTATTGGTTTGTCACCTCAGCAAATATAAAATAACACCACAATAACTAAAACATCCTCAGCTATAACTATTATAGACGCATGTGGGTCCCATAATACATCACCAAAATTAACTTACAAAAAAAGAAAAAAAAATGGCGTTAGTGAAATGCTCGGCAAGGACACCAATGGCGAGCACCACCGGTGTAGATGGCGGTGGGCAAAAAAAACGCCTAATGGCATATTGTTTGTTCAGTACACCATGCTCTCTAATCTGAAATTGATCCGCTTTTATGATAGTATTTTTTTGTTTCGGGTAGAGAAACGGAACCTTTTATTTTGTTTGTATATTTGTTGTATATTTGTTGTATATGCAATTGAATATGCTCTTTGATAAGCTTATCAAGAATAAGCTGAAAATCACTCAAAATCAATTTTAGATCTTGTGTATGTGAATGAACTTTTGAGCAACTTTCACTTGTATCGGCGGTTTTCATGTTAACGCTTATTCAATAAACATGAAGTAAATGGCTCATTTTTAGTACCAATTTTCGTTTTAGCGCGTTGGACCTAAACCGACTCATTTGAGATTTCCCACCTTTAACTTTTCGGATTTGAAAGAAAGCAAATGCAAGTAAACATGAAGTAAATGGCTTTTACCAAAGCTTAGATATATACATTTTCCACACAATTTGACTACTGAGATTACTATAAATATTTAAGAGGCTAGCAAATATTACTACCCACTATAGTCAAACTACATTGTCCATAGAATCAATCCAGCATATTTACAATCACAATAAACTAAACATCACGCTCCCCCATCAACGTTCAAACCTCTAATAATATGCACATACCCTAATTCTACTGCTTCAAGCAAAGTACCCAAAAGACGTTAACAAACTAGAAAGCCGAGAAAGAGGGGAGGTACCTAAAAGAAACCACTATTTCACTCGAATCCATCAGTTTTCAACAGCTTCTAAGCTAAATCCCGACACTTCATTGTCTATGGAAGAAAAGGGATGCTTAATTGCCGCTCTCATTTTCTTTACATCTTGACTTGAGCATATTAATATTCGCTTCACCATGCTGCAGAATTCCCTGCAGGTAAGTAACAAAAGGTTTAGAGAAATGTTAATTCTTTTAAGCATTTATTCTGGTCAAGCTAATGTAGTAACTTACTCCCATGGATCGTCGCCCATGAGCATCATATCTCCTTCATCGTCAGTAAAGATAATTTCCCATTGATTACGAGGGTGTAACTCTCCCTTAATCTCAAACATTTCTTCAAGTTCATTTATAAGCTCGTCATAACCTTTTAAGGCAGTCAAGTCCACTGCACGACCAACTGCTATGCCTTGCATTTGAACCTTCAATAAATACCTAATGTTAGATATGTATCTAAAAAACATGACATATATTAGAGGTGGGTGGATCTGACCGGTTGAGTAATGGGTTTGAATAACGGGTAATTTTGATAGGTCAAACCAGGTCATGTTGGGTTAACCCGCAAACCTTTTTTCGAACTTTTAAATGACCAATTGACCACTAAAAGTAAATAATTACACCCCCACTCTAATTTATTTAAAAGTTTAGACGACGCTTTGGTTGACATTCAACCTGTTTATCCTATTTTCTTGTTAGCTTGACATTTTTATACTGTACCCATTTGCCGTGTTAAAAATTAAACACCACCCAAACCGACCCATTAATATATTAACGGGTCAAACAAGTTCTAGTATTATTCCTATTTCTATAAGATAATATGTACCTTGGTGCGACTACGAGTGCAAGTGCTTTGTTTACTTTGGACTTCTTTTGGTGACACTTGCAATTGTCCTTGATCTTTGCAATCTTTTGAAAGGTCAGACTTCTGGTCAGAGATCCCGAGAGACAGTGGACTTGGCATCTGTTCATCAGCAAAAGTATGAAATACATTTGACGAGGTTAACGGTGCTGTCTCAGGAATAGTATCACCTTTGGTAGGACTCTTCAAGTCAAACCCAAATATTCTAAAACTCGAAATACTTTCAGATCTCTTCATGTCAACTGGAGTTTGAATTGAATGGGCAGACCTTGCTGGGAGACCTTTTTCATCTTCCATTTCATCAACAAACAAGTTATGAGAACCCATGATTGGAGATGATAGCCAGTTCACCTCCATTGGAGTTCTGATATGACACACAGTGGTGCCACTTTCGGTTTGATTCTGAAGCCAGGACCTTTGATAATCACTCGTCTGTCCATCAGGAGTGCAACTTATCTGACCTGAAGGATTCCAAACAGACGATGCAGTAGGGCATGCAGGTTCTGAAACAAGCAGCGCACAGGTTAGCATCTAACTATTGAACTGAATGAGGTGGTGTTTGGCAAAAGACTGCTTATGGTTCTAATTTTCTGATTCTCGAAGGTCAACGTCGTTATTGAAAAACAAACTAAATTCTAATATACGTTAAAAGTATTTTAAAGCCGCACATTCAAATATCCCTTAAGGTAAAAAGAACATAAAAAACTCACCAAGATTAGGAACTTCAGACGGAGGTCTAGGCCTTTTACATTTTGGTGCCACTGATTCAACCAAACTTGTGGGAACAGGGGTTCCAAATGGCTCAATCTCCCATGGAGAAACCCTTTCCGGTCTCAAAATAGATGCCGGTTCATCCCACTGGACCTGAGATAGGCATGTGTATGTTTGCATATATTAGTTTTTCTTGATATCTTTCACTGGATTTATCCATTTTTATTGAAAAATAAAACATATATTAACCTTCAACGAGCGCCATTTAGAGTCTTCCCATTGGGGAGATATGTCTTCAACTCCAACTATTGTCCCTGTAAACCTAAATAACGACAGAAAATTCATTACATAAGAACATTGTAGGTAGAAATTCAAAAACGTCCTGGTGATCGTAAATCTTATTGTTACCTTCTTTCAGGAGAGTCCTCGCCCTCAAATGGCATCTTAAATCTCATGCCAACGGTGAACTTGTTGTTTATAGCTTCTATATACTTATTTAAGCTTATGATGAACTGGCTTGTCCTGAAAAAAAAAATACAAGAACTTTTATTAACTCAGATCAACATTCACATTGTACAAAGCAACAAGTGGCTTAGAGGTAACAAAAATGGCAGGTTGGGTGGGTCAGAAATGGGTCAAAACGGGTACCGTTTTGTATGTTGACCCAAACCCCTACTGGTGTATCAAATATGATTCCAAGAAAAGTATACTATTTCCGTATTTAGTTATATTTTTGACTAAAGTCGTAAAGGGGGTTTTATGCATATATAGTATACTTTGGCAACTTTTGACCCATTCGACACATTTAACGCTGTTCCTTTTTATCCAACTTTTTTTAGTTTACCCATTTGACCTATTAGAGGTTAAACATAAACAGATTGACACATTTATAAGTAATGAGTCGAAACCGCCACCTTTAAAAGATATCTTACCTTGGCTTGTAATAGACAACAAACAGGGTTTGGGTTGAAACAGCATGTGATGCAGTTGCAAGAACTCCGAGGTGCATACTCTGGCTTGAAATTACTGAAGTGGGCATGGAGCTTGGTTGACGAGCAAAACGTTTAATGCCTACACGTAACTCACCGTTCTCTCCCCTATGCATAGAGTAGTTGGTCAATATGTCAACTCAACAAGTGCAAAAAACCACATAAAAACTGTAAAAATATGTGCATGAAACCAAGAAGAATAACACAAGAGTTTTACCTAAGGAATATAAATGAATCACCAGCCACTAGCCTCTTACAAGTGACAAAAGTGCTCCAACCTGTTGTTAGTAAATGCCTTCGTGGTTGACCTGTGGGATCAAAACAGAAATCTTACAATTGGAATGGTCCTAACTCCTCAGTCCCGAAAATACAAATTCACTTAGCCTTCAGAAAGGTGTTTGGACGTGCTTTTTAAATTAAAACACCGATTCTGGTTACTTGATAGTCAAGACAACAAGATTTTAGAGAAGCATATATTTGGATAAATGTGAAATTACTACTAACCTACCTAGCTTATTTCTGGCTTTAGGAGTGATTGTTTAATTTTCTTTTTGATTATTCAAAATCACATTAAATTTGAAAAAGCAAATCCAAACACCCCTCAGTTGTAACATATGTACACGTAACCAAAATTGCAGTGATCACCTCTAAAGATATGCTTAAATCGCCACTCGAATCCATGGAGATCTTTCGCTACTAACTCCTGAGTAGGTGTAGGCTGAGTCATATCCTAAACAAACTCTAACAAATTAGCAAATCTGAAAGTAAACATCTCAAATCGGGTTTGGTAAGAGTAGGTGAGATAACTAACTTACCAAAGGAGGTAGGCAATCGTTTGCATGCTTCCTAAGCACCGAAAACCCCCCATGAGTGCTTGTATCTGAAGCTGTCAAAACTTTGCAAAAAGACTGAACATTTGGTCTCGGTGGCTCTGCAAGGCATTCATCAGGACTTGTAGGGTCGATCTCACTTTGCTACAGATCGTTAACATAGTTCTTAAGTTCACAAACAGCATAAATTTCCCATCAATTATAAAAAGTACTAAAACTTAAATCTTACATTTGCCTCGGGCTGTAAAGTGATTTGAGCATAAACTTCATCTGTTTCTTTTTCAGCCTATAAAAACAATTTAATCTTCAGCTAGGCTGCGAATTTTTAATAAAATTTCAACATATGAATCAAGCGATGCTACAAAACTTGTTACATACCAATAACTGAGTATGAACAACGTGACAAAGGATCTTTGATTTGAGATTAAACTGAGGAATCCTCTCTTTCATATCCTGATTTGTCGTTGCCTCCAACTAAAACACCATAAAACGAAAATATCCCAATTTTAGCAGATTATAATCTGAATACAACAATATGAATTGACAAACAAAAATTATGAAAGTATTTTTACTTGTTCCATATGGCCTTGCGGAAAATAGAAAACCCTCTCTCCATCTCTTGGAATATCGACTAGTGGGCCCGTACATGCCTTCCACAGCTCCTTATATAACAGATCTGCATCACAAAAACAAAATGTACAATTTTAGCAGAAAAAAAAAATATCAAAAAAAATTATAAAAACAACAAAAGTCCTATATGAATAATGACTAAGCTACTACAAATATAAAAAAAGAAGCTGTCACTTTTAGCATAATTATACCAACGAAAAAATTAGTGGAAGCATTTTGGAATTTCGCGTGGAATTTGCACCAAAAACATACCAATAATTTATTAAACCCTCAACAATAAGTATCATGTTCAACATGTAATACATACGAAGCAAACACCCTAAAGTAACAATCTATACAACATTCATGAATATAAATAGATCATTTGAACATAATAAAACAACTAAAAGATTGAAGGAATTTTTTTTTTTTTTTTTTTTTGGTAATCATAGTTTCCGACTTTTCGGCCACTAGTCCATTAGCCCATCACCACACAGACTCAAACCAAGTAGATCCCTCCCCTTGGGAGAAGCTGGCGTGGCCACTTAAGGGTTATTTACACAATCTTATACACGCGCTAATTTGCACATTTTAGCACAAAAAAAACACATCAAGTCATCATCAATAAATAATAGTGTAGTGCAAAAGAAACAAAACCCCCCCAAAATGATCAAATTTCATATAAATTTGCACATTTTTAGCACACCAGTGATTAGTAAAAACCAACTTAACCACTCGAGTTTGTGTCATAGTTAAATACTGAGTAAAAACTAATAAAAAAAAAAAAAAAAAAAAAAAAAAAAAAAAAAAAAAAAAAAAAAAAAAAAAAAAAAAAAAAAAAAAAAAAAAAAAAAAAAAAAAAAAAACACCCCACAAAACGAAAAAACATAAACATAGAAAAAATGAACATTTATAAGCAAAAAACAAAAAAAAAAAAAAAAAAAAAAAAACACACACACAAATTAATAATAATCTAAATAAATCATGAAAATAAAAGCAAGTAAATTCACCTTCAGAAGATAAAACAGTTGACTCCATAATTTAACAAGAATTAAATAAACCTTAGGACAGTATAAGCATACTCATGAACATGAACAATTGTAAAAATAAGGTTGGTGTTGTTTTGTTGGTTGATTATATAGTACTATGTAGAGTGTTTCTCTCTCTAGAATGGAAATGCTGCTTTTTTTGATGTTGGTTTGCTTTTAAGAGAGAGAGAGAGAGTGTGTTTGTGTGTGTAATGGGTTTGTCTCCTTTCATGGTGGTGTCTAGTGCGTGAGCTTAGATAAGGTTAACTTAACCATGGTTGTGTCATATGAATAAACAACCTTGAATATGTTACAAGTGCACAAGTTGAGTAACCGCTAGTAAAACATCGAGAACATCCCTGTCACATCAATTATTACTGTTTATAACAATTTTATGATTAGCTTAAGTGTACCCCACTTACACAAATTAAGGGTGCGTTTGGTATGATTGATGAAATCACTATAGGTATATGTTTTAGAATAGAGTGGAATGAAAATGGGTATGTAGATATCACTTTTCATGAGTATCCACATACCCACCAAATCATACTCCTATGAGGAAACCCACATATCATGGGTATCCTCATTCCATTGTGGTGGGCCCCATAACCAACCAAACAACATTTATGACTTTCAAAGTCATAGATTTATTCCCATAGTGGGATACCAAACGCACCCTAAATCACTCACACAACTTTGCCAGGTGTGATGAGGACCGACATCATGATCGATGAATTACGGATGGTCTAAGTGTTGGGTGAAAATAGTTAGATTTAAAGGTGCTCATCGGGCGAAAACCGGACCGGACCGAGACCGAATCCGGCAAAAAACCTAGACCGACACCGGACCGAATGTGGTCGGTCCGGTCTCGGTCCGGTCCGGTCCGGTCGGTTTTGTCGGTCGGTCCGGTCCATCCGGTCCGTTTGCTCACCCCTAGTTAGGTTGTGTTGGAAAATTAGCATATTAACAAGTAATTTAACACATAATAATACACGAGTACGAAGCAGAATAAAGATCAATTATAGTGCACATTACTTAACATAACTAATTATCTTGTTTACCTTTTCTCTAAACGGACTGAACTAGGAACGAATACAAGAAAAAGGAACTAAAGTATGTATGAAAATACACGAAAACTATAGAGGTTTTAAAGTAAAAACCTTTTATGGTCTTACACACGACACGTTAATAGTGATACAATTAGTACGCTAGTACTTTGATCACGATAACAAACCAAACACTTGTTGTGCTTAACCAAGAATCGAAAACCTTGCCTATGGGGAGTTTTGGTCGATTGGTTTTACAAGAAGAGAAAGAAGAAAGTTAGGTTTGCTAGGTTTTCCAAGATCACCAAATAATGAATAAGGGTATTCATTATATATGCTTTGTAAAACTTATGGAACAAGTCACAAACCATAACCTCCTTTCTTTTAATGTTTTTGGTTCATCAAGGGTTAGGGGAGGGATTCTAGATCCTTCCCCTTTTAACATACTATTGATTGTACGGGAAAAGTTGGCATTTTTCCATTGGTGAAGTGTACCTCTGCAATTCGTCAATTAGCGTAAGACATCGTTCCAGATGCTCTAGACAAATATCTACAGATTGGTGATAAAACTTCTCGTGATTCTCTCGTTGCTTTCTGTAACAGGGTTACAGAGTTATATGGCGAGGAGTATTTGCAAAAGGCTGCACAAACTAATGTCGAAAACATCTATGCTTTTCACGAGGAAAAACATGGGTTTCTGGGATGATAGGAAGTATTGACTGTAGGAAATGGTTGTGGGCTCAACGCCCAACTTCATTTCGTGGTTAATTTTGTAGGGATGATTTCGGGTTAGATCTATTCATTTTATTTGAAGTGATTGCCTCACAAGATTTATGTATTTGGCATGTGTTCTTTGATGTTGCAGGGTCGAACAATCACACCAAAGTTATACGTCAATCGCCTTTTTTAAACGATCTCAAAGTCGGGAAAGCACTAGAGGTTCCATTTGTGGCTAACAACGTGATTTATAGATAGGGATATTATCTTACTGACATAATATACGGAATGGGCTATTCTTGTAAAGTCAATTTCACAACCAGGCTCGAATGATAAGAAGCGAATAAGATATAAGGAAGCGTATGAAGCAGCAAGAAAAAATCTGGAACGAGCGTTTGGCGTGCTAAAGAAAAAGTGGGCTATAAAAAAAAAAAAAAAAAAAAAAAAAAAAAAAAAAAAAAAAAAAAAAAAAAAAAAACTCTTGCACGGTCGCAAAGTCTTCAGAAAATTACAGGTTTAATGTACACTTGCATCATATTTCATAATATAATTTGAAAGGACAAAGTGAGGGCAATCTCTCCTGACTTTTATCTTGAAGAACAATATCGTAAAGATGATCCCGTACGATCGAGAGAAGATAGGTTACAAGTTTTTAGATAAATACACAGCCAGAAAACTCATCTACGTCTTAAAACCGATTTAGTGAAACACATTTGGCATCGAAAAAATGCACACTAAGTTAATTGTAATATTTTTAATTTTATTTGAATTATTAATGTAATATTTTTTAGCTATTAATGAAATTTTAATTTAAAAAAAAAATGTTCGGTCACCATTATGGGTGTTTAGTCTGTGTTTGTTCTAGGAAAAAGAAATCTAAATTGGCTCTGATGTGTCGTGACTGTTTGATCACATTTGTGGTCATTGTTATTACCGGTCTTAGAGTGGTTGTAGTTAGTTATTCCCTTATACGTAAGAAGTGGATGGTTTATTTTCAAAGTACAAACATGTAATTTAAGTCCTTATAAATTAACTATAACCCATAGGGCTATGGTTAATAAATTTCTTAATTTTATCAATGTTTAAATTACAAAAAACGAACAAATATGTGTTAACAAAATTCATTCACTTAACCATAACCCTTAGGGTGTTGCGTTCTCAAGTTTTTCTAAGAATGAAAGGAAAGAAAATGAAAGGAAGCTGAAAAATTATTTTGTTCTTGAGTTTTTCTGAAACAGAAAAGAAAAGAAAGTGAAAGAAACGAGAAAGGAAAGGCCATGAAAGTTTAAAGCTTTTTTCCTTCAAAATTTTTCGCCCAAATATGATCGGTTTTCAAAGGAAAGTAATATACACCAAAACCATCTATTATAAAATGACTAATATAACCCTCATTATTTTATACTTAACGGGACATAGCATAATTACGTATTTTTTCTTTCTTTTCCTTCTAACTCGAGAACACAACTTTCTTAATTTTCCTTTCATTTCCTTTCAACTCGAGAACATAAAATAAAAGAGCAACTTTCTTTCCTTTCCTTTCCATTTATTTTCTTTACTTTTCTTTGACTATTATTTCTACTCTCACCAGAAAAAGATTTGAGAACACAGCGTCGTGCTATGGTAAACAAATTCCTTAATTTTATGAGTATTTAAATTACGAAAACAAATATGTGCTGACAAAATTCATTCACTTTGAAAAAGTTACTTAATCTTTAAAACTTCCACTTTGAATATCCATAATGTCTTTTATATTAAAGAGTCGTGTAGAGTCGCGTGGTATATAAATGTTTTTGCTCACGTGATGTTATTGTAAGGTTGGTCGTAATAGGAGGTCGACCATCGGGTCGGTCGCCTCCTGTGACAAATGGTAATTTTCATAAAATTAATTTAATAATAAATTTATATTTATTATATTTATTTTGAGTATTATATGCGTTTTTGCATGTTTCTGTACATTTTGAAAATTTTCGGGAGCTGTCCTACACATTGTAGCTTACAGTCATCACTGAAAAAGTCTATTTTTGTCAGTAAACATAATATTCACAAGTAAAACAAGACCGAGGCAAAAACAACAGTGAACTTAAACCAATAACCACAATGTGAATGCTTCTTTGAAAAAGGTACACCAATCACAAGAGTACAATGGCAAGTTTTAATCTTTTGTTTGGGAACTTATTAATGGTCATACACCCAGTTGGGTTGTATTCTGCCTTGATTTGCGGTGGTAATATTTTACGTAATTATTATTAACAAGAAAACAAATGTTTTTGGCTTTTTGGGTGTGTGTGAAAAAACTTGGAAATTATTTTTGGAATCGATTCGTTAACCGAAATCGTTCCTTTAAGACTACTCGCAGGGTGGAGGGAGAGATAGAATGGGTCTCTCTTCGGTTCGCAATTTAATGTCAGAACCTCCGTATTCCACCTGTATAGGTTGTAATCTTAAAGAAAACGAAGTAATTTAACTTCACGATTTGTTTTGTTGTTTTGATTTTTTTGGTGTTGTTAACACTTTAGGAAAAGTGTTAATGACTTTTTTCTGATATGATTAAGATTTTTACAAAAAATTTTTACAAAGTGATGTGATTTGTACAAGGAGAGTTTTGAAAACCACTAAACCTAAACGTTTTTGAAAACACGCAACAACCTCTCCGGCAGCGGCACCAAAATTTGATTCCTCCCAAACTAACCAGTTAACCAGGTGTGGTCAACAAGTCAAATCTGAGAGAGGAGAGATCAATTTATGATCCGGTGTAAGCACAGTGTATCCCCGGGTCGTTATGTCCCAGCGAGATTGAAAT
>LBNU01005679.1:39803-52417 GCA_014162995.1 Artemisia annua | reverse complement strand
ACAAGTTATTTATTCTTTCCGTAACATTTGGTGACATGCAATCTACCACTATTATTAGTGCACGGTATGATGCATGTTTCGTACATGTTGTCCAGTTTCTTATCTACATCTATGGTGTAATATACTGTCACATGAAGTCATTCACTAGAACTGTTTTTGTAGTATTGTTTCATTGTCACTATAAGAAGCTATTGACTCTACTGGTTTGGGTATACAAGACACAAGACACATCTTATATTTATTATTGAAATTTTAGACATATTATAATTTGAACAAGAAAGAGGAGTGATTTGGTCATATCATGACACCGTTGAGGATTGTGGTGCTTGATTTGGATTTAATGTGTGAATATGATGCTTGCAGAAACAAAGAGGGTGCATAATCAAGTTATAAGGTTTATGTACAAGTAAGTATTTCTCCTCTCCGGTAAACTCGTTTTCTATATTTACGGTACAAGGAGGCTACAAGATGGATGTCCCAGTTTAATGACAATATGTTTTTATCAATTTTCTTCTGGTGCTTTCAGTTTGGAAGTTACTTTTCTGGTATTTTTGTGTGTTACTATAATGAATTTCATTTTGCAAAGTCAAGGCTTGTGTTTGTTTATTGATATGAAAAGTTGTCACCAATTTTTACTTTAATGCTTATTTGCCCTGTCCAGATTTTTGGTTGGTTAATGTAAATACGTAATGCGTTGTTGACCCATTTAAGTTTTATGTTAGCTCACGTAATGGTTGTGGCCAATGGTTATTTGTACAATATACTTAATAGTGTTTTTTTTATGACACTGTAGCCTGCAAAAGGGGTGTTAGGTTCCTAACTTACTACTGCAGCAAGGGGTGTTTGGTTGCTGCGGCGGGGGCATTTGGAACATATCATTTATGATACTATTAAACATTGTTTTGAATATTGTCTATGTTGTTGTGTTCCATGGTTTGTGCTCTTTCTTTCCCAGTAATGTTAAATGTTTTGTATGGTATGGAGGGCGTTAGCAATAGTATTGCCTGGCCCCTTTTGTTACTTTTATTCATAGTATCAAGAGCGCCAATTGGCCCTGATCCATTATATGATTGTGAACAAAGTATGAATGATCATGTCGTTATGTTTGCCATAAGAATCTCGATGCTTTACTTTTTGATTTGACTTGATGACCAAAAGCCTATGTAACATTCTTTGCGGAGTCATTATCAATACATAAAGATCAATTTTTTGTATGATATGTAAAGAGTACGAGGATGATTCGTAACACCACTAGGATGCTACATATATCCTTTCATTATGTATTTGTTTTTTTTTTAAAAATTGATGCGTATTCGTATGTATTTTTATGTTTTATTTTATTAAGTGATACTATTAATTGAAATAAACCTGATAGATCTAGCCGCCCATCGGGCGGGTCTTGAACAGTATATGGATAACCTAGTTGACAGGGAATGTCGCGCATTAACTTAGATATTTGATCTTGTCCCGCTAACTTGTAAATTTTTTGTTAGGTGTATTAATAGGCATGTTACAATGTATTGATCTGTACAATACACCAATATAGCTGCAGAAAACACGCAAGGCTGACCATTTTTCCATTTCAATGGGAACAAGCTCAAAGCCTAAACTCAGGACCAAAGTCCAGGTTATATTTATATGCATTCGTCAATATAAATGTTGATGGTATTCAAACAACTCATTCCAATAGTTTACTGGTGGTGAAAATGTTAACCAAGCCTTACTGGCTTCGCGTAAACAGTCCTATATTTTTAGTCTTTATTATGTTAACCTAATAGCAGCTTCATTACATTTGGCGCTTCACAACTAACCTGATATAGTGATATTTGTCAAGCCGACAAAAAAATTGTTATCTCATAACTTGTTATTAACTTTTAGGGTAAATGCAAATTACGTCCCTAATGTTTCCAGAAATTGCAAAACGAAACCACCGAAACAATTTGTTTCGATTTGGTCACTGAAGCGGACGTGGCGTTGCAAACAAGCCACCGAAGCCTAACGAGCGTTAGTTCTCCTGTTAAGTGGCCTCACTTGTTGGTCCCAAATTTTTATGAGAGTCGATATTGAAATTGCAATAAGGTACAAAATGGAATAACTATAATCGTCATAAACTTGCTATCGAACAGGCACATGTCTATTTATACTAAGCGAATGGTTGTCTTCAAACCATTGCATCGGTTCAAATGGTTGTGTGTGAATCGACACCACCCTTTTCAATTCCAGGAAAATACAATTACTAACATAACTAAATATTCGCGTTAATAAGTTTCCTTTTTAACGACTTTGGTCCTTTCGAGTTTGATAAGAAGCAATATCAAGATTAACTTGTTCACATTCTCCTCCTTAATCTGATCGTTGCTTCGACCTAATTCTTGACTCCGAGCATCTGTCGCATGTTTACAAACTTCAGTCTTGGTAAGGCCTTCGTTAGATGTCTGCTCTTTGTTAGTTCTCACTAACGTGTTTCCACATTGATATTGACCATTCTCTACACTTCCCGAAAAATGATAGCGAATGTCTATGTGCTTGCTCTTTCCAGGAAAATACTGGGTCTTTACGAGTGCTATAGCTAGATATGGTTGTCACTCAAGCTTATCCTCTTTTCTTGCCATCCAGTCAATTCACTAAGTAGTCGTTTTAACCACAAAGCTTGACATGCTACTCCAGTAGCCGCCATGAATTCTGATTCACATGATGATAGTGCCACTGTAGGTTGTTTCTGAGTACACCAGGTAATAGGTGACTCTCCAAAGTAAAATACGATTCCAGTAGTTCCTTTTCCTTGATCAGTGTTGATTCCATAACTACTATCGCTGTAACCTGTAATCTTGCAGCCGCCTTCTTTCTTGTATATTATGTCATGCTCCTTTGTTCCTTTGATATATCGGATTACTTGTTTCACTGCCTTCAGGTGATGATCCTTTGGGTCTTGCATAAATCTGCTGAGTAGTCTGACTGAGTAACTAAGATCTGGTCTTGTATGCAGTAAGTACCTAAGGCTTCCAATCAAGCTTCGGTAGTAAGTTGCGTCAACTGATTCTCCATCTTCCGCCTTGACCAACTTAGTGCCGGGATCCATAGGTATCTTCGTATCATTACTGTCTGTCATACTTGTATCTTTCAAGATCTTATTAATGTATCATGTTTGCTTGATTGTAATCTCTCCTCCTGTTTGTGTAACTTCTATCCCAAGGTAATAAGCTAGTAACCCTAAGTCACTCATTTCAAATTTGTCTTTCATCTGGGATTTGAACAAGTCTATTTCCTTCTTTGGAGTTCCCATGATTATCAAATCATCTACATATACTCCAACTATCAGTGTGGAAGTCTTGCTTCTCTTTGTATAAACTGCTTGTTCGAGATTACACTTCTTAAAGTCCAATGACTTCAAGGTCTGATCAAGCTTCACGTTCCAAGCTCTCGGTGCTTGTCTTAAGCCATACAATGCTTTAGTTAGCTTGTATACTTTTCCTAAGTTTCCTTCTTAAATGAAACCTTCAAGTTGTGTAACGTAGACTTCTCCCTTTAATTCTCCATGTAAAAATGCTGATTTTACTTCTAAGTGGTGTACTTGCCAACCATGATATGCTGCTAGTGCCAATATTAGACGAACTGTCTCTATCCTAGCAACTGGTGCAAACACTTCATCGAAGTCTATTCCTTGTTCTTGTACATAACCTTTTCCTACTAATCTTGCCTTATACTTAATGATCTTCCCTTTAGCATCTCTCTTGGTTTTATAAACCCATTTGAGTCCGATTGCCTTTTGATTCGTTGGCAATGTGGTAAGAGTCCATGTGTTATTCTTGTTGATTGAATCCAATTCAATCTCCATGGCCTCAATCCATTTCTTATCTTTTGATGCTTCCTTATAATTACGAGGTTCTTCTTCTGTGAAGAATTGCTTCTACTTGTTGTGCAGTTTCATAGATTTCTGCTAAACCTTTTAAACCTCGTACTGGTCTATGATCATATCTCTGATCTGAGCTTCTTAATGAGCAAAAAGTAGCTTCTTCTTCCTCTTCTGAGTTAGGGTCATAATTGTATGTTGGTGGTGTGATTGGTGAGTCTGGATCTGATGTTGGATCCGGTAATGGATACAAATTGTCATTGTTTTCTACGTTGACTGGTATAGGATTTTCATTGTCAACTTCGTCTACCACAAAACTAGCCCAAAATGTGTCTTGTGTACTTTTATCCTCTTCACTTTTATCCAATCCTACGGTTTCGTTTCCATAAACGTTTTTTTTGGTAAAAGGGTTAATTCACCCCGGTAACATGTTTCTTCTTTCTTACTGGATCATATAGCCTACGTGCTTTTGATCCTTCCTCTACTCCTAAATAAACCATCGGTATGCTTCTGTCATCTAACTTCTTCAAGTGAGGTATCGTTATCTTAGCATAAGTTGTGCATCCGAATATTCTTAGGTATTCCAGATTCGGTTTTCTATTGTAGAGGGCTTCATATGGTGTCTTATCTTCTAGGGCTTTCGTAGGTACCATGTTGAGTATGTAAATGGCGTGTTTGACTGCTTCCGCCCAAAAAGTTAAGGGTAACTTCATTGCTTTCATGATACTCCTAGTTGTTGATAACACTGTCCTATTTCTTCTCCCCACTACTCCATTTTGTTGTGGTGAGTATGGTGTTGTCAACTGTCTTGCTATACCATTTTCCTTACAGTACTTGGTGAACTCATTTGATGTAAATTCACCTCCTCTATCTGTTCTTAGCATCTTTAATTTCAACTTCAACTCCATTTCAATCTTCTGTCTAAATTCCTTAAATGTGTTAAATGCCTGATCTTTCGATGTTAGAAAATAGGCCCACATAAAACGTGTGCAGTCATCTATCAATAAGAAGATGAGCTTCTTTCCAGAGTGTGTGGCTGGACTTATGGGACCACAAAGATCTCCATATACTAAGTCCAATGGGTTCTTTGATCTGAATTTAGCTTTGTGTGGAAATGGTGTTCTAATGTGTTTCCCTAATAAACATGCATCACAGATTTGTCCTGCATGATTTATTCTTGGTATTCCATTTACTAGACCTTTCCTTGTCATCTTGTCCAACGCATCAAAGTTCAGATGACCTAGTCTAGCATGACATAACCATGCTTGGTTATCCACGTTTGCTAAGAGACATATAGGTGCCTCTATTTGAAGTCTAATACTGTAAAGTCGATTCTTTGATCTTTCTACCTTCATCAACAATTTCTTACTCTTATCATACAAAGTCAACTTGTTTCCATCCATGATGATCGTGCAACCTATCTCGGTAAGTTGTCCTAGACTAAGTATGTTACTTTTGAGGTTTGGAATGTAGTAAACTTCTGACACTATCTTTTGTTCCTTGTTTCTACATCCTAATAATATTGAACCTCTACCCTTTATCTCCACATACGATCCATCTCCAAAACGAACGCGTCCAGTGATGCTTTCGTCAATATCCTTAAAATGACTCTTGGTTCCCGTCATATGGTTACTTGCACCATTATCTAAATACCATATGCTAGCATCTGTTGTAGCATACCTTCCGGGTTGTATTTTACCTTCGTTCAACAAAACTTCTTCGTGTTCAGTTTCGTGCCTAGTCATTAATAGTGATGGTTCATCGTCTTCTAAGATAATGTTTGATTGTTCCTGGGTTGTTGATAGTTTTCTGCAGTCTTTCCTCATATGTCCATGTTTCCCGTAATTGAAACATCTTACCTTTCTTACATCCCACTGATCGTGGCAGTATCAAGCGTGTAAGCTTGAACCTCGAGTCGTAGTCCCAACGAGGGTTGAATTGATCTCGTCACTCAAAATCGTGAGTTATGTGATGTGAATAGGTTTGAAAGATTATATTTGGTTTATGATTAAATAACAACTTAGGAAATGAGAACGTGTATAAAAGAAATAGAATTAAGAACAAAGGAAAACATTAAACTCGATGAAACGAAGAAAATAAAAGAGAAAGAAAAGTTTAAGAAAGAAAAGTAAACTAAGAACGAAAAATATTTTTGGATTTTAGATTTAATAAATGAAAAGTAAAAGTAAAGTTTATAAAAGATTTAATGAACTACAACGATGAGAAATTAAACTAAGTTAAAAAGATTTTTAGAAATTTCGGCGGAGCTCCGTTTAGAAATAAGCTAAACGAAACTCCACTCGATGAAACGATGAAGTGAATAAAGCCTAGCTCGGCTTGAGAAATTATTAACACTTGAAAATAAACGAAATGTAACACCCCAACCCGACAAGGGTCAAAATGTCACATTATGGTGTCAAATCAGAACATACAAACGCAAGCGGAAGACTTATAAACATAAAGTTACAAAGGTATTCTAAGGGTACAAAAGAAACACTAACTCTATACAAGAAGAAATATAAATCCAAACAAAAATCTAATCGAATCCAAATCCAAGTCTAATCCAGTTGCAAATGGGCTTCTAATTATTAGAGTAGTCCACTAACGCTCCTATGCACTCTTCACCCAAACCCAGCTTCCAACCTAAAACCTGCCGCAGGAAAAGGAAATGCGGCTGAGCTATGAAAGCTCAGTGAACAGATAAATATGTACAATGAATAAACGAAACATAAATAATATGAGAAAATGAATCAAAAGCTCCTTCTGAAAAGGGATGTCATCTGTCAAATGCGTAAGAGATCAACGAACAGTCGAACAATCTCATAAGTCAAACAAATGAAGGATCATAGAGATATCAACGTAAGCATAATCATAAGAGAATAAAGAGCACGTATGAACAAAGGCGTGTCTACCAGAGTCACTCGAACAGACACATAGAAACATAAGGAAAGCCACGAGCCGACCTACCAGAGTCACTCGAATAGGTCTCATACATACATACATACATAATCCATAATCATATATCAAAGGATACAGAGAGGGGAGACCTCTCGGTACCGCATGGAGGAGCGACCTCCCAAACGTGAAGGAGTAGAGAAGCACCTACCCACATTCACCATACATATATCCATATCATAACCATACATAAACATAAGTGCTAGGATGCATCCATACGCCCCCCATACATACATACATAAACATACATGCACCCTGCTCGCAGGACAGGTATACACATATCATAAATGGCCAGGAGATCTCATAATCATAATCATATCATACAAAGTGGGGACGCCGTGGATCAATCACACCTCCACAGAAAGTGTCATGCCATCGGTGCCTCGATGACACGCCCATGGTACCTCCATGAGTAGTTAGAAAACTCGGGCATAAGAAGGGAATGAAGCATACATACATACATAGAATCATAGCAGCATATCCGAATCATATCATAGCATAGTTATAATCAGAGGAGTATCAAAAGAATGAGGATCATATATCAAAAGGATCATATCATATCAAGAATCATAATGAACGAATCAAGCATAAGGGAACATAGCAATGGCTTAGGGAATCTTATAACGAATCAAAGATCAAGATCAAAGTCATGAGAGAGAAAGCACCCTTACTGAAAAAGGGCAGAATATCTGTACCTTAAACCGCCAACGAAACCATATCATAACATAGGAATAGGAAGTCACTCCTTCAGCGAATCTACATGAATTAAGGATCGGCTTATTATCAATAATTTGTTTTAAATCAGCTTACTCGTTTTAGTCGGCTTTCCATTTTTATTAACTTTCTCGAATTAGTAACTTATAGTTTAAAAATGACAAATAAATAAACTTGAAGGTTTCATAATAATAATTTCTTAGTTTCGGGTTATATGTGTAATCAATCAAAGTTAAGGGTTAAATGTGGCACTTTTCCAAAGTTTAGGGTTACATGCTTTAATTTACTTTTTATTTAATCTCTTATATCATACATACACTTACGTATGGTTCTTTTTCTTTTTAAGCTCAACATATGCATGCACATCATCTTCTACGTATGAAGATAGCCGAAATCGATTCGCTCTCTAATTTTAGTTGTTCCCCGTTTCTTGTTTTTAAGGTTTCTAGGCATCATCGATTATGTAACTATTAAGGGTGCACTTTCAAATGATGTTTAGGGTCGACAAAGGGCGCTAAAACACAACATGAAATGACCACAAATCACGACTCAAACATCATTTATAACCCGACACAAAACATGAACGCGACATGCGTCATTTGTATGTTAAACTAATAGGTTCAAGAATTACCTCAAGGCTAACGAAAATAGATCGGTCCTAAGTCCTTTTTATCACAGAATTATACACATGTTTATAAAATGATTCATAATCATTCGACCCATGTTATATTTATTTACTCATCACATATCTTAACATTATTGCATGATTATATCCGCATATTTATGATGTATCACGTATTACTTATAGGTTGATGATAGCGCCACACAACGAAACGAACAAGACATGGTCGACTCTAAATCCATACGGTTTCCTTGCATGATACCTCACATTAAATGTCATGAATATACAACTACTTATTCTTTTCATGCATCATTTTATATTTGATATTTAGTGTAACAGTAGCTTCATTCTAGTTTAAATTATATCATATGAACATAGGTGTATATTGCCATAACGAGATAAATAGGGGGAAAAAAAAAGAAATCAAAAATTACCTTACTGCTCAACAACTATATTGAAACCGAATATGAACGCGGACATCAAGATTCAATGAGATGTGATAGAAGCCGAAACCCAACGTGCAACAGCCACACGTACACGAACCGAGCGAATACCTTGAGCACACTCCACACTCAAAGAACTTTTACTCGTACAACGGCCACATGTACGGTTCACGAACCAAATACTTCCACCTTCAATGAACCGAGACTGAGTCTAAACAAGAACCACAAAAGGAACGAGACTCGGTACGAACAAACAAGGTTATCGCGAACCCAACATTAACCACTCACGAACAGAGACCAAAACTAGTTGCGAACACCAACCTTGAAGACATACACGATCAGAAACTTTATCCCAACAAAAGCGACGACCCGAACCAAACCAAACTCGAACTAGAATGTGAATCCAAGGTAGGTTCTATATGTCGTCATTTATTTGCAACAGAGACCATTGGAGGTTTTATTTATTTTAGAGGTGGTATAATAAGTTGATTAGTTAAGTGATTTTATAGGTAGAGTGTGCAACTTTTCAGCCGAGTATTTTGGGATTTGAGGAGTTATGTTTGACTAGCATTTAATGGTCGAATATTTGTTTATATGGACCGAGTTATATGGTTTAAAAAGAAACGTGTGAAGTTTGTATAATCAGGGAATGTAGCGTTTTCTATTGAAGGCAAGAAGATATACATATCTCATCTAATTAATGAATGATACAATTATAAAAGGATGTGGTCTTATCTTCGCATGGAGTGTTAAGATGGGTAACATTTATTTTAGCATACGTTTAAATATTCTTATAACGCTTATTTGATCAATTATTAACGAAATTAATTACTTAGGTTATACACACTATTCGTTTTTCAAAAGTTTAAAATTATGGGGGTATTTTGGGTATTTCAAATGTTCAAAATTTCTAGGTTTTACAATTCTTCCCCTCTAAAAAGAAAATTTCGTCCGCGAAATTTGAAGTCATATAGTTAAACGGTGTCGTAGCAAATCGCAAAGGATCGTCACAAATAACCTCACGCTCGGGGAGGTTCTTCCAAAAGAATTCTTCACAAACAAAATAGTTTCTCATGTCTCGATCCAATAGAACATCATCATAACAAATCTAATCCAATCGGATGCGAAGCAAATGTGTAGCAGATGACAGATGACAGAAGACACATGACAGATCATATTCTACAAGGAGGTATACGAAGCACATAAACCTTCAAAGCAAACGTAGCGGTAGAACGAAACGATAAATCTTCATTAACTCCAAACGAATAAAGGAACTTGCCAAGGTCGAAGGAGTACCAAACAATTCATCAAACGTATCTAAAAGTCTCGTCAAGATATGGGTAACATAATCACGTTGACGTTCCAAATCACAAATTAGAGTATCAAAACGTATCAAAGGCATAACCGAAGAGATAGAATAATCGTGCGGAATAGAACAAATCCATGATCTAACACGTCGCGAACCAAAACTCTCTCAAATGTTAAGACGTCTAATTCTTCTATACTTCTTCTGAAAGTGTGAACCAAAATGCAATTCTCGATCACGATCTTTGTAGGCGCGTCATGCAGCTTGAACAATCTCATGCCAAAAGAAATCTCCGCCAATCCCCCAAGCAAGCCGTCCTAGTCGATGCTCCACTGCAACTCTACTTGTGTTGTCCTTCCTCTTGTGCATGGAAATCTCCGATGTAGTCACCACCGTCTTCATACCATCCCGTCCAGCTCCAGCTTCAAGACTCTATACATATTAGTACAACTAAGATGAATAGAGTTGATAGATCTGTGTGCTTCAATTCAAACTGCTTCCTTCCATCGTAGAAATTCATCACCGGAAACGAAGATGGTTCTCGCGTTTCTTTTTCGTCTCTAAACACACTAATATGTCATACTATGACAATTTGTCCAAGTATTCATGAAAGACACGATTTATCAAATCCATAGGAATAGTCGGAAAGGTAACCAATACAATTGGCATTACACACACAAATATGAAAAGAAATACTATGAGTATCCCGTTCCTTTCACAAAATAAGACACGATTCAGCTTCCAACAATAAATACCATTATCATTCTCCTCCACGAATAAACAAAAACACACAAAGATACCCAGAGAACGTTCCAAACAAATCGAATAACTCTCGAAGCGAGTTTCATCAGAGAAGTATCTTCACAGCAGTGGGGAATTCAACACACGAGTTTCAGAACAAAATGGTCATAAAACGATTATCAAGTTAAGAATCATGGTGTAGAATATGAACTTCACAAAAGGTCAAAGGTGACAAACATAAAATGACAGTCGTCATCATCATAATACTCAGGCAACAAATCCAAATCAAAATAACATCGAATCGAACATTAGCACAACAAAATCGTCTCTAAATGTCTCCAGAACGCATCGGAAAAATCGAATATACACGATGAAAAGTCACAAAACGATCATAAGGGTAGAATAGGTAAGGTCAAAAATCAACAATGAATAAAGAATCAAAAGTAAGGAGAAGTCATAGAATTTTTCGAACACGTAGGATTCATGCATACGCGAATCTCCGAACGAACGAAAGGCATCTAAACGAATGTCAAACGAATCAAGAATTGAAGTTCAAAAGGATAACTCCAGAGAAAGAAACCTATAAGGCACACTACGAAGTCTAAAGGCAACCTAAACACATGTCGCGAATCCTGATAAGTCTTCTAAGTTTGCGAAACGAATGATCTTGTAAGAGCTTAACGAAAGGCAAAGGCAAAAATCAGAGTAAAGGCGGAAGCAAGAAAACCGATGTCTGATCATATATCTACCCAATCCTCACCGGTCATAATAGAACTCTTAAGGGGAGAAACTTAAGGCAACACCTTCCAAAGTTATTCCTAAAGCTTCTAAGGTGCAAACCTAAGGGTCCAAAACACACAGGCCATAATGTATGTACTACAAGTCGCAGCCTGGGCTCTGATACCATAATTGTAACACCCCGACCCAACATGGGTCCGAAGCGTCAAATTATGGTGACATATCAAAGCATACAAAGCATACAACGCAAGCGGAAGACTTAAAACAAAAGGTTACAGTGGAAAAATCTGAAAGTACAAAGGAATACTAAAACTATAAAAGAAGGAAAGTACAATCTAAACAAAGTCTAAACTAATCCAAGTCCGAAACTAGTCCAGATGAAATGGGCTNTTGATCGTGGCAGACTAAGCGGTGAAGCTTTTAACCACTAGGATCGTTGTCCCAACGAGGGTTGAATATGGATCTCGTCACTCAAGACCGTGAGCTATGTGTCGTGAATAAGGTTAAAAAGAAAGTTTTGTTTTGTCTATACTACAACGACAAATTAAAGTAAAGGAAAGCGGTAAAACGACATGAAATAAGTAAACAAGTAAAGTTGCATGAATAAAATGACTAAAGAAAGCGGTAAATGAAAGCGATAAGTAAATAAAACGGTAAATGAATTTAAAAGACAATGTGTTTGCAAAGCAACGCGAATAAGCTCATTAAGCTTGAGGTAAAAGTTTGCGACGAGTTATTCTCCTTTCTCGAGATTAGTTGTTGATTAATCTTTTGAAAAGATATTAACTCGAGACGTGTGAATTAATCGTTCAAAGATTTCGTCTTCAAATAATTAACTCACACGTCTAAGCAATCTTTCGATTACTTATCACAAACGTTTAACACTCTCACTAAACTCACAAACTCGAATTGCTAAGCAAACACGTTTTAAACTACTCGAGACTCATGTTAAAAATGTAAAGCGATAAAGTAATTAAAAACTTGTAAAAACATTTAACGTAAATAAAAGGTAAGACTAAAAATGAAAAGACGAAAGACTTTAATAAGTAAAAGTCACTAAAAAGATTTTAAAGAAAATTCGACAGCATAACGTTTAGAATTAAGAAAAATGAAACCTCACTCGATAAACGATGAGGGTAGATAAAAGTCTAACTCGACTTGAAAAAGAAATAAGAAAAGAGGAGAAAAAAATAAGACACGACTCAAAATAAACTTGGACTAAAAATAAAGTTGACACAATAAAAA
>LBNU01005678.1:32973-45485 GCA_014162995.1 Artemisia annua | reverse complement strand
ATTTGGACGACTCCACTAAATTGTTTAATAACAAACCCAGAATCCGGCCATCAATCTTCTTTTTAGCACATCACACTAAAACTTCTTCATACTTATCTTCTCACTCTCGGCCCCAAATCGAACACACTTTTGGGTTCCCCCTTTTTTGTTCACCGGAATACTAGCCGGAGAAGAGTGGGTTGTGATTTTGTTATGGATGTTTGATTGAGAGTAAACTTTATTGGGTGGGTTTTAGTTTTTTTGATGGTTTTATGTAATGGATTTGATTATTGCAGTTGGTGATATTGTGATTCTTGAAGATGACTGCACTTGTAGAAGATGCTAAAAAGGTTTGTTTAATGGATTTGTATCATATATTATTTTTAATTGTGTTACTGTATTTATTAGATTTTGATGTAGTATAATGATGTTGCAGTCTTTTTTTAAAATGATGTCAATGGGGATGAATATTGGAAAAGCGGTGAAAGATGCTTATTATTATCCCACAGGTTTGAGTACTTATTGAGCCATCAAATTGCTTATGTAAAGAATTGTGTGTGTGTGTGTGTATATTATATATATATATATATATATATATATATATATATATATATATATATATATATATATATATATATATATATATATATATATATATATATAATAGCAAATGAATAAAAGAGTATATATGTACATTATACTAAGACACAGTAAAGACAAAGTTGTATTTCATGAGACACATGTCACAAATCTATCGGAGTTGCCAAGATTCAAAATAGCTCATGTCTATTTTGTGGGGGAAAAAAGGATTTCCTTTTAGAAAAGGTGCACTCGTTGAGCGACGAGGACATTTTTGGAATTTTCTTATAAAAAAAAACACTTTCCATTTTTTTTTCTTAAAATAAAATATCTTGCAAACGATAAATTGTTAAGCGACTAAAAAACACAAAATTTTGTTTGAACGAAAAAACACACCATTTTGACGAGAATGTTTTTTGTCTTTCTGTAGACCGACGCTTCTATATACTTTCGCCGAACTATTTTTTTAGTGTCAAAATTTGCGTTGAAATTTTCACATGTGATTTGTTATTTTAAAAAATCACATGTGATATTAAAATAACAAATCAAATGTAGTTTTTCCAGACGTAAATTTCAACACTAACAAAAAGAAAAAGAAAAAAAAAGTCGAAAGTATCTTGAAGTCGAATTAATTCTCGTCGTGATGGTATATTTCATTTCACGTAACGATTAACGGTTTATATAGAATTTTAATGAAAAGGACGAAAATGCGTTTCTTTTAGTTTGATTAAAAAAAAAAAAAAAAAAAAAAAAAAAAAAAAAAAAAAAAAAAAAAAAAAACGACATAATTTGTTTTTTGCATCTATAGAGAACTAGGTATAATACCCGTGAACGCACGGGGTTTTTTCAGAAAATTTTAATTATATAACATTATCGTTTAATAACAGAAAATCTTATGTATATTTAAAAATTTAGAGAATCAACATGTGCGAAAGCAAGAAAAATGGTTAGCAGAAATTGTAAATATAACCGTGGTATCGACCTTGTATTGGATTCTTGAGCGTGTCTCCTTATAATGTTATTGGGCCAAAGGTTCTTTGATCATATGGGTTTATACATAAGTCAAATTTATTTTAAATGTTTTGTTTACTATATGGATATATAAGAATTTACCCGTGAAAATTATGATATAAGTACAACTAATAAGTATGCATGAGTGTTTCATTATGTATTAATATCAATTTTATTTTGTAAAAAATTTATTGGATGAAAGATTTAACTTTGTTTAGCTGACATAGATGTTTATGTTGAGGTTGATGTTGTTGTTTAACTTTAACTATTAATATTATGTTGTACAAAATGTGCGAGTTTATTAGCACATAATGAGTGTTGATGAAGTTTTTAAAAATGTTTTTTCGGATATCCGTGTATAACCTTTAAATAATAATTACATGAGTCGTTATAAGTATAATCGCGTATACATATTTTCATATCACAGTAACTCGTACTTACCATTTGATATTTATATTACCGTTAATAATAATTTTACTATATTTAATATTCAAACCCGTGTACGTATAGAATAAACTTTTAAATATGATAACATGAGTTCTTATTTATATTTAACGTACATAGTAAAAAGATATTTTAATAGATGAAAGTTTAAAATTAATATTTATTTTAAAAGTATATAAAGTATATTAAAACTAATTCGTACATTTATAAAATTTTGTAAGTTTAATGAATGAAAGTCTCAGGGGGTGCTTGGTTGGGGGTAATGGGGGGTGGGGAATGGGAAAGGTAATGATTAAAGGTGCCTGTTTATGACTAGGGAATGCAATCATTGTTTAGTATTGGGTAATGAGGCATTACCCAGTAAATTGGGAGGTATGGTAATGATTACCCACCACCAGCAGCAACAGCCACCACCAGCAGTAGCCACCACCAGCACCAGCCACCACCACCAAACCACCATTAGCATCCACCACCACCAGCCGACCACTCCCACCACCAGCCAGAACCACACCACACCACCATCAGGCAGCTACCCCACAATTAGCATCCACCACCACCACCACCACGCACCGAGCGTAGCTTTTAGCAGACACCACCACCAGCCACAGCGCCACCACCAGCCACCACCACCACCATCCCCACCACTAGCCACGCACCAGAAGCCGCTTCACCACCACACCAGCCACCAGAAAGCAGCCTCACCAACACCATAGCAGAAGAGCCACCACCACCCCAGCACCAGCCACCAGCACACCAGCAGCCATCCACCCCGACACGAGCACACCACCAGCACATGGTCCACCACACCACCAAGCCACCACCAGCAGCAGCCACAGCCAGCACCGCCACCACCAGCAGCAGAAGCAGCCACCACCACACCAACACCAAAGCACCGACCAACCCACTAACAAGCAGACCACACCACCAGCCACCACCACCACAGCACCAGCCACCAGCACCACCACCAGCACCACACACCAGCAGCCCACCACCACCACCCCCAGCGACCAAGCCAGCAGTTAGCCCACCACCTACCACACACCGAGCGCAGAAGCCACCACCACCAGCCACCACCCCCACCACCACCGCCACACCAGCACCACACCAGAAGCAGCTTCACCACCGACAGCAGCCACACCACCACCACCAGCAGCCACCACCAGAAGCAGCCACCACCACCACCATCAGCCACAACCACCGCCAGTAGCAGCCACCACCACTAGCCACCACCAGCAGCTACAAATACCACCACCAAAAGCAGCCACCACCAGTCCACCACCTTGGAGGTTAATGTGTTTTTCTTAAACCAAGCACCATCAAAGATAATGATTACCCACCACCATTCCTTTGCATTCCCTTTGCATTCCCTTTGCCTTTCCCTTTCCCATTCCCCATTTTGAACCAAGCGCACCCTCAAACTAATACTAATACTCATGTAATTGTAAACAAAGTTCATGTTACAAAGTGTAGGAGGTATAAAGTGCAAAGGATTATTTGTTTATTATCTAAAGTTATAAAAAAAAAAAACATGGAGAATTATAATTTTACACTTAACTCCATATAATATATTTAAAACTCAACCACTAATGTTTTATTAATTACGTCATCTTTTATTTAAAATTTGTATTTTGATAAATTTGACACCTATATTTTTATGTGTTTTTTTCCTCAATCAAATTCTCCACCAAATTTATTAAAGTTTGACCAAAATCAATTCAATTTTGACTTTTTAATTGACAATCATATTGCTCGATTTCGCCTATGTGTCAAAATCGAGCTTTCCAATTGGTTCAATTTTTTTTTCCACTAAAATTGTTTTGTCGTAAAAACTCTTGAAATGATGTAATTCCTTTATTATATGAAAGATTTATGTTTTACAGTAAACTTTATTCGTGATGAAATATACACTTCTATTAAATGTTAGTTTTATAATTATATAACTTTCATCTCTTTTGATGCACTATGAATTGACTCACACATTTTCCCTATGTCTATTGCTGATTAAGTCCATATAATATATACATTTTCCCTATGTCTTACTAACATGATTTATTATGCAATGTAGATTTTACTGGAAAAGGAGTAGCACCCGCTATAGGTATTGACCTTGGAACGACATATTCTTGTGTGGCTGTTTGGCAACATGACCAAGTTGAGATCATACCGAATGATCAAGGTAATAGGACTACGCCATCGTGTGTTGCTTTCACTGATGTCGAACGTCTAATTGGTGAAGGTGCCAAAAACCAGATTGTTATGAACCCCAACTGCGTTGTCTATGGTTTGTACTCTATAACTTAGTTCTTTTCTCGAAGCAACTTGAGTTTAGAAAACAACCGATTACTGTTGCATATTAACTAATATACATGGATTTTTAGATGCAAAAAGATTGATCGGAAGGAGGTTCGATGATGCCAAAGTTCAGGAAGGCATGAAGTCGTGGCCTTTCAAAGTTATAAAAGGGACTAATGACATCCCAAAAATTGTAGTTTCATACAAGGGTGAACAGAGGAACTTTTCTGCAGAAGAAATTTCATCCATGGTTCTTGCAAAACTCAAAATTTTTGCAGAGTCATATCTTGGTAGAACTGTGAAAGATGCAGTCATCACGGTGCCAGCTTATTTTGATGATTCTCAACGTCAAGCAACAAAGGATGCAGGGCTTGTTGCTGGACTTAATGTTTTACAAATAATCAACGAGCCTACCTCAGCTGCAATTGCTTATGGACTAGATATGAGAAGTGAGATAACTCGTGATACAAACGTGCTAATTTTTGATTTAGGTGGTGGCACGTTTGATGTCTCTCTCGTCACCATAGATGCAAAACGCAATGTAAAAGTGAATGTGGTGGCTGGTGATACTCATTTAGGTGGTCAAGACTTTGACAACAGATTGTTGGAACATATTGTTAAGGAATTCAACAAAAAGAATAAGCTAGACATAAGTGGGAACTTAAGAGCACTTGGGAGATTAAGAGCAGCTTGCGAAAGGGCTAAACGAGATCTGTCTGCAAGTACTGAAGCTATGATTGTAATTGATAGTTTGCATCAAGGTGTTGATTTTTCCATGAGAATCACCCGTGCAAAGTTTGAAAATCTTAATGCAGATTTCTTTGCTAAGTGTATTCAAACAGTAGAGAGTTGTTTGAGTGATGCCAAAATGAATAAGATAGATGTGGATGAAGTTGTACTCGTTGGTGGATCGACCAGGATACCCAAGGTACAACAACTCTTGCAAGACTTCTTTAACGGAAAAGAGCTCAACAAGAAAATCAATGTTGATGAAGCGGTTGCATATGGTGCAGCAGTTCTTGCTGCAAAGTTAAGTGGCGAAAAAAGTCAAAAAGTGAATAATTTAGTTTTGTTAGATATCGTCCCTCTTTCACTTGGTACAAATATAAACGGTGGTACTTTGAGTGTTATAATTCCTAGGAACTCCCCAATACCAACAAAAAAGGAACGAACTTATGTCACGTCTGGGGATAACCAAACCACTATACTTTTCAGCGTCTACCAGGGTGAGAGAACTATTTCTAAAGAGAATAACTGGCTGGGGAAATTCAATGTTGAAGTGCCAGCTGCACCAAAGGGTAAATCAAAGGTTAAGGTGGTTTTTGACATTGATGCTAATGGCATTTTGAATTGCTCGGGTGAAGAAACAACAACCGGTTTGAAAAAGAAGATTAGAATTAGCAGTGACAAGCAACGGCTTACAAAGGAAGAGATTGATGAGATGTTGAGAGATGCCCAAAAGTTCAAACTTGAGGACGAAGCATACAGTAAGAAGGTGTTTGCACGCAATGCATTGGAGAACTATATTTATGATGTGAAAAGCAAAATCAAGAACATAGGAAGCAGTTCTAAGACAAAGATCCATAAGGAGGACATGAAGAAGATGGAAATCGCGATAAAGGATGCAAGTGAATGTCTTGCTGGAAGTAAGACCACAAATGTTGAGGAATACGAGAAGGCCCTAAATCAGCTTGAAAAAGTTGCTATTCCCATCATTGCAAAACTGGTGTAAACCATCTTTCTTAGTAGGCAATATGAGTTGCAGTGCCACGGTTTTAACCACTAAACCCCAAGATTATGCTAAACTTGGTGCTAGTGTTTATATTTTAATTTCAATAACAGTTGGACTTTCGTTCAACTTTGAGCATTGTATTTTTATTTGTGTATGGAAGAATTATCCAAATTATGTATAAGTATATTTTCTGTAGTTTGTATTGTTGTTTTATTCAGTTTTGACAACTACTTTTCTTGTTAATCATTCATATGAATTTTTGTATATATGTGGCATGGTAGCTTAGCTTGGCTACTTAGAAAAATTACTTCCATCAGTGTCAAACTATAAAATGACTAAAATATACACTGGTATTACGATAGTCTATTTTGGCTAATGTGATAAAATTAAGCTTCTTGTTACTTAAGTTCACAGCTTAATTTTCCTCCTTTACTTATAATAATTCTCTCTATCATTCTAGCATTCTCGCTACAAACGAATAAAAAGTTTCAGATTTGAACACTCAATATTAAACGACCAACCTCCAAATTCATTATGCCTATGTTAAACCGAATTTCAACATTTAGGGGACGTTTGGTACAACTGAATCGTAAAGAATGAAAATGCATAAAAGAATGGAATGATAAAGAAAGAGAATAAAAGGGAAGAAAAAGAATTGACTCCTCTATTTGGTAGAGTAAGGCTGTGTTTGTTTTCCTTAAAAAACGTCTTGCTGTCTCTGACGTATGGCTGAGACAGACGTGGTCAGACTTTTAGTATGTTTGTTTTTTTCTTGCGAGTCAGACATAGCCAGATCTTGAAGCTCTTACTTAATTAGAGGTGGTGCTCATGTCTGAATGCCTCTTATCCTTACAAACTTGAGAAACTTTTCACCCGTCTCTGACTATATATTTTGTTGGGATGTAAAAAGGTATGAAAAAGAAGATCTGAGAAATTTTGAAGAATGAAATAAAATTTTGATGAAGATGATGCATAGAGACGAGAGCAAAATATATAGTACAAAGTGCGAATACTATATTAATGTAAAAAAGATATCTTAGCTACAGTTATTGTAGCCAATTGGCTACAATCCTCATCAAAAGATACATACAAAATGACTCAGGGACCCACAAAATATGATTCAGGGACCCACAGAAAGACTCAGGGACCCACATTTTTAGCATAGAATTGTAGCCAATTAGCTACAACAAATTGTAGCCAAGATATTCTCTAATGTAAATGGTATAGGCATATAGAGTCAAGTGGGTGAGAAGGATGCAAGCAAAAACAAACAAATGTTTAGATTTAGACTTTTAGCCACCTCTTACTAGTAAGATGTGATAGTCAGATTTAGATCTAAAACATCTTAATGAAACAAACACACCCTTAGAGAATAGACATGAGAATAATGATTCTCATGTTTGGTTATGTCATGAAGTGGAATGGAAATAACCTTGCACCCTACTTGAATAATTCAGCATCCAACCTCAAAATGATATAAGTCGCAATATCCTCATGTCCATGAATATTTCCGAGTGCTTGACTCAATTAACTCGAACCAACCAAATTTACAAAGAGGCTTTCAATAAGAATGTTTGGGAAATAATGTGGCTGAACTATGCATGATTTTTTGTTCCTTCCAACACCTCAACTGGATTTGCCATGTCTATAATAACTATAAAAACATGCAGATTATTAATTAAACAAGGGGGTTAACTAATATGATCAGTTAGATGACTAGATGATCAAATAAAACACATGGATTATCAATTGTATAAGGACTATTTTGTTATACAAATTCCAATGGTTGGCTAAACCAAAATCCCCAATTGTGCGGTCAAAGGATAAAGCATATAATTTTTAAACTTGATGCTTGCTTATGTAAATCGACTAACATACCAATGCTACAAACAACATAGTATTGTTGTTTATTATTAACATGTAACATAAAAATACCATTCATTAAAGTATGAACCGAAATGTGTAGAGTCGATTCGAGAAGTGTATATCACAGTCCAGTAAAACACTAAATAAAAAAAAAAAAAAAAAAAAAAAAAAAAAAAAAAAAAAAAAAAAAAAAAAAAAAAAAAAACATTTGTTAGCTCATCTTCCTTGAACTTGTATTTTACCGGCCTCCAAAGTGTATCTAGGTCCTCCTTGTCACAAGATATGACAAGGTCTTCAAAATCCTTGTAAACACATGTTATACCACCAACCCTGTTGATCTTCCAAGCATCTCCAAACTCATCAGTGTAGATCTCCCAGCTAATAACAGGATGTCTTGCTTGAATTGGCTCAATATAGAGAATTTCAAGGTCTATAGTGATCATATCTTCAAGCTGTTCTTCAGTTAACTTCTTAGCTTGAATTGATTCTTCTTCATTCTGTTGCTTCTTTGTTGATTCAAGATGGAAACCTCTTCTCTTCAATTCTTCAGCTTCCTTTTCTGAACCCATAGAAATGAAGTTGTGTCTTGATCTTCTTAATGCAGTGTAATACAAACTTTCTATTTCTTCATGTGATTTCCCTTTGAGCAGTTACACCCTTAGCAGACCAATTTGTGGAAAACTAGAGGGGAGGGGGGAGGGGTGAATAGTTTTACGTCTTTTTAATTTTATAAAAACTTTGTTTCAAAAGTGTAGATTCGAGTTTATTCAATAGTTTGTTTGAAAAACCTTTGATTAGAGTTTAGTATGAAAACACCAATATTATCTATGACTTGTTTATCCTTTTAAGTTGGTTATATGAAATTAGTTTTATGAATGAAACTTTGTTTGATCTTTATGTGAAATCAATATATGCATAATATAAGCAATTATAACTATTTATGAAATGTAAGTAAGTAAGCTAAGTAAAATATGAGAGATGGAAAGATCAAACCGAGAGACAAAGGATTTATAGAGTTTCGGCTACAAGGACACCTTTCTTGCCCTACTCCACTCCTCGAGTTCCATACTCGAGAGTTTTCTTCACTATGTCAACGACCTCCCTTATGGCGGAGAAAACCTTACATACCTTAGCTTACACCAATTTAACGACACAAAGCTAAATGTCGAGTTCTAATCGTAGCTAGAACCAATCTCACGACTTCAATCACACACCACAACTTCTTCACACCTTTTCACACCTTCTTGAATTCTTCACAACTCTTGTTTATTCACAACTTGATGTCTTCTATCTTTTCACTACTTCATAACTTCTATCTTGTCACTACTTTACTACTTCTACTTCTCTACTTCTTCAAGGCTTCTATTACTTCACACTTTCAAGGCTTCTATAACTTCACACCTTCAACACTTCAATGTCTTTACTACTTCAAGGCTTCTAAGTCTTCACTACTTCAAGGCTTCTACACTATGTTACGGCTTCTATGTCTTCACTACTAACCTCTCCTTCTATACACCTCTACTTCTTCACTTGTTGTACAACTTCACATCCAAACTAATCTAGTTCCTATGTCTAAATCTAGCTAACCAATATACACACTTTACACACCAATAAATGAATTATTAACAACTTGGAATGAACTAACAACTTAGGTAGCAAGGTGATACTAAGTTGTAATACTTCTAGTCTTGATTAATAGAAGTATTCTTCTCTTTGCACTTGTGTGTTGAAGCTTGAATCACTTGGAAACAATAGATTATGATTATATGATCAAAGAATTGATTTAGAGAGATTTGTGCAGAAAGTTTTTGTGCAAAAAGGCAAAGAAAAAAATGCAGGAATGAACCAGTATTTATAGGCAAAGCTGCGGAGGTTCAGGAGCGTGCCGGTCCCCATAATTATTAAGGGGGCCTCCTTTATAATTAAGGGGGCCGCCTAATCTGAACATTGCTCAGCTTTGTCTTTTTGTGGGGAAGGTTTTTCTAGAACATTTTTGCCATTTTTGGTTGAAAATTTAAATTTATATATTTATAGTTAATTAAACATTTTTATTTAATACCAAAAATGATTTTCTAAAATATATAAAATGTTTATGACATTTTATAAAAAAATCTAGTGATTAAGAAAATGTTCCCTTGATCATATAATGCATTAAACATTTTGTTTATTCATACCTTAAGTGATTAGGTGGTTAAAATGAATATTTACTACTAAATACTTGTTTACGTCATAATCTTTGGTTTAATGAGTTTTCATTTTGTGATTATCAAAACATAGAGATATCAAAAAATATGAATAAAATTTTTAGGCATTATTTATATCAACACAATTGGGTCGTGGCAAGCAGATCAAGAAGGCACCAAAGTGGCAAGACTCGTTTGTTATGGGCTAGGATTTATCTCCATATTTATCTATATTTATCTAATGTTTTAGGAAAGTCTTTGAGTCGTATTAGGAATGTCTTTGTGTCAAAGAATATTTGTTTCAGAATGTTTAAGTATTTGTCTTAGGTTACAAGTTATTATTCGGCTATTTATATACCGAATAGATTATCAATGAAAGTCATAGTTTTATCTAAATAATATCTGCTTCTCTTCTCTTCTCTTTTCTTAAGGAGTCCGCACCCACTATAGTGGTGCTACTACCGATACAAGCATGTTGTATCATTGGTGCTTTCATTGTAATCATGGTGGATGAACAAACAATTCGTTTGTGGCTCAAAGATTATCAGGACTGATGCGTGGTTTTGTAACCTTACAACAGGTTTTACCTCTCGAGGGATCTCAAGAGGCTTACAACCCCACCAGGCAGTGTACCTGACCGATGTAGTATAGGATAGTGGTAAGTACGGGGGATTGATCGTTCTCTCGCAGGGAATAGTGTTCGTTAGGATAGAAAGGCTAATCTATAGGTCTAAAGGTGGAGGGAAGATTCTTTTTTGTATTTTTATATTTTTTAGAAAGAAATGAAAATCTCGGGTTTTGGAAGAAGGGCGGAATTATTTGCTAGTCAACTAACCCAAGTTTACTAATTTTGCAAATTAAAATAAATATCTAAACTATTGTGGTTGTGAAAACAATATGGAGAAAGTTGTTTTTACTTAGATTTCATTACTCCCTAACTATCTTTTACCGGTTAATTGATATATGTGTTACTTGTGTGGATGAAGGGTGTATTCCTAATAACTCACGGAGTGGCATACGTATCTCTCCGATTCTAAGAGCTCTTATCTCGCCCTATGCCATGCACGGCACAACCATAGGGGTTGTAAACAGTGGCTCACGCGTTAAATACTACCTTAATAGCCTAGTATGCCTCGACTACATGTTTCCCAAGACGTTCAAGCACGTTACCATAAAGGAGGTTGGCCAGTTTTCTTGAGCCTAACATCGATGAAACAATCATCCCAACAAACAACACACATCAATCAACAAATAATCAATAGTTAGGTTTCATTAGATCTAAGCAAACACTAGGGAATTTAGCTACTCATGTTAATCAAAAGATAAGCAAGATAGATAGACAACCAACACATAGACATATTGATTGAATTAAAGTGAAGACTTATCTTGATTAAGCACTAGGGATCCAAGGGTTGGATACCCTAAAAGTTACAGAAAATTCGTCCTTAGGGTTTGCCCTAAAAGTTCTCCACAAAGTTCCACCCTAATGAATGAAAATTTGGAATATATATATAGAAAATACATTGGGACGGCGTCAGCCTTTAAACCCTGACGCCGTCACCCTGCCGACATTAGGGTTGTCGGATGGCCTAGATCCATTTGGGACGTGGTCAGCTTGTAAATCTTTCTGGGCCGTCTCTCTTTAGCTTAACACCAGACGGCCTACTCTTTTTAAAGCCTGACGTCGTCGCCCTTTAATTCTTCAAAACTCTCTGGCCTGTCGTTTGATAATTGAATTCCACTCTTTTGTCATCCTTGCTGACGGCGTCGCCATGCAAATCCTGACGCCGTCAGGTTGTAATTCCTGCTTTCTTGAGACTTTGTCGTTTTCTTCACTTTTATGCTCAAAAAACGTCCAAATATGCATGTTTTCCAGAATTCCTATCCAAAGTACCTAAAATGACAAAAGGAACGATTTAGGGCAATATTTGATCACATTTATACGATTTAGGGCTTAAATGACCCCCTAAAAGCGTAACACTTTTCGTCTCATCAAATACCCTTACACTTGAGATTTGCTTGTCCTCAAGCAAATGAGCTTTTATTCCAATCAAAATATGAGTTAGGGGTCATTTAGCACGAATATAAAAGTAATTACAACAAATAGTCATTAGACCCTAATCATAATAAGCACGGAAATCATACACTAGCACCTCACAAATAGTGTTTGGATTCTCACATCTCTCAATTGTCATAAAGTTTTATATCTCATAAATGGAAACGGAAAATAACACTCACTACCTGTCATAGCAAATAGATTACCATAGGCTTGGGAAAGGATCAATTAGTCCTCCACTAGGCGTAAGCACCTAAGATAAACTATCAAAGAGGTCTTTATAAAGGGTTGTAACGTAAGGTGTAGGGATATGATAATACGGTTTGGTTGGAATAAGGGGTATTTAGTGGTGGCAAGCTAATTATCATGA
>LBNU01005678.1:19986-32748 GCA_014162995.1 Artemisia annua | reverse complement strand
GGAAATCAACACTAGCACCTCACAAATAGTGTTTGGATTCTCACATCTCTCAATTGTCATAAAGTTTTATATCTCATAAATGGAAACGGAAAATAACACTCACTACCTGTCATAGCAAATAGATTACCATAGGCTTGGGAAAGGATCAATTAGTCCTCCACTAGGCGTAAGCACCTAAGATAAACTATCAAAGAGGTCTTTATAAAGGGTTGTAACGTAAGGTGTAGGGATATGATAATACGGTTTGGTTGGAATAAGGGGTATTTAGTGGTGGCAAGCTAATTATCATGATCAAATACTGCACTCTACATCGTTGCTTAAGTCAAGACTCGACTCAATCTTAATTTAAAAATGAAATAACAAAAAGAACATAAAAGGAAACGGGATGGTAGTCCGTATGTTTTTCTTTTTTTCTTTTTCGCATTTTTTTGTATTTTTCTTGATTTTTCGATTTTTTTTTCATACACTCTTGCCCTACCATCCAAAATAATACATCATAGGGGAGTTGCATTCCCCTTACACTTGAATCTTTACATAACTTTACAATTACTATTCTATTGACTCGAATTAGAATAATCGAAAAACTTGGAGTACTTTAAATTATTTAGCACGTATGGGGGTAAAATTTGTTGTTCTTCCCCATTACTTCATTACACTAGTACTTTACCCATGAGTCCCAATCGTCCCAAAACAATATGTACAAGGATATGACTTAACTTAGCAACCATGTAATTGACCGGATAATTAACTAAGGGTTTAACAAACTTTTTCACAATAATGCACCAAAGGTGGATGCATACAAGGTAGGCTAAGGCGATTTGGGTGTACATTTAGTGGGGTGTAACAAATTCTCACTTTGAGTAAGATGCTCAAAGGTCGAAACGAAAGGATAGGCTCGGAGGTGTATACTAGGGGTATCGTGTACCAAAAGTGGATACAACGCAAAGGGTGTGGGAGAATTACTTGACCAATGTAGCCAATGTAATTATAACAAATATACGGGTGTAAAACAATGGGTTAATCCTAATGCCTCTTATCATGTAGTAAATCTTAACTACACGAATGTAGTCTCACTTGTGGATTTGAGATGGTCCTAACGCAAGTTCTAGAATCTAAATGCTACCGGTACACACATCATAGCACTAAAGATGGGTGTTTTTCCTAACAATTCTAGGGGCAAATCTCACATATTTGGGGTGGAAAATTTTTTAGTGGTACGGTTTTGTGCTAGTCATACAATTTCCTATCCATGAGACGCTCATTAAGATCAAGGTTTCACTTCTAAATGTTGTAAAATATTTTAAATTGGCGCTAAAATTGCCCTAACAAACATTTCTCTTGGTTTTATTACAAATTAGCTATCAAACAAAGCAAAACATCAAGCATAGGTGTATTCTCAACGGTGCTTTCATTTACCCCCCTTACACTTAAACCGAACATTGTCCCCAATGTTCAAATAAAAGAAAAGTAAATAAGATGAAAGAATGAAATCAAATACTCCCCTGAATCGTTTGATGTGGATAGTGAGGTAATATGGTTAGATCTTCTTCCAAGATAGACGAACGTTCAAAGCTTCCCTTCCGAAATAATAAACGTCTTTTTGTCCAAAATAACCTGTTAACCTGAAAAACAACCAAGAAAAACCAAAGCATCAAACCGAACAAAGACAACTCACAACTAGATGTAATTCCAGACTTAGAAATAAAAACAAAACAATTAAAGATATAATGCTTGTGGAATGAATGTTTTGCAGATTCCTGGAGTTTATAAGTTAAAGATTTAACAAAACTTTTTAGGTTTCCGGAAAATACAAAACTTTCAAAAATTGCAGAAAATTTCAACCTGACGCCGTCAGGTGTTAACCCTGATGCCGTCAGAAGGTTCTGACAGAATTCTCATGTTAAGCTTCCGAGAAAAATTCTGGAAAAACTAGATCTTACTTCCTGGAATTCCTGCAAAAATTCATTATGACTCGATACAAGCATTTGACTCAAACAAGTACTAATATGTATGCTAATTTCATTGTTATGATCCACGTTCATTCGTTCTTTATAGACCGATTTAGATTTCCCTTACACTTAGCTTTTGAAAAATACCTTTATATGTAGTTAAGACGAAGTTAAAAACAAAATAAAGCATTTTCACAATTTAGTTTGAAGCATGAATCAATAACAAGAAAAATAACATACATACGGAATCAAATAAAATCAAACAAACAAACAAATAAACACATAAAGCTTGGGTTGCCTCCCAATAAGCGCTTGTTTTTATTCGAGTCACGAGCCTGACTCTACCCTTATTTAACGGATAAAGGTGAGGTTTTCCCAACACTTAGGATTAAGTGCGGGTGAAAGTAGCGATACACACCTTTAGGGTGGAAATTTGCCATGTGAGGTGAAGGGGGTGAGTGAATGGCTTCCTTCATCATAAAACTACCCGGGTAATATTGGTTGATGGGTGGATTTGAAGTTGGAAGAGTTTTATGACAAAGATTTGAGCTTTTGTCATTTTCATAATTAGTTTGCTCCAACGGTTCTTCATCCATTCCGGTTCCCATCTTTTTTATTTCAACATCCTCTTCGTCTTCGTATTCAAACTTGCTTTCATCGAAGAAGTGGAGTGTTGGCGTTTTGAACTTGGTATGTTGGAAAGATGTTTTATGGATAATGGGTTTGGTTTGAGAAATCACTGAGACCCTATGGATCAAGGTTGGTTTGAGTGGTTTAGAGGTTATGGTATAGGAGTGAGAGTTCTCTTTCTCATTGTGCCAACCGCTGCTTGTTTCACTAGGGACTGAGAGTTCAAATATTTTTTCGATCTTTTTGGGTGTAGCTTCTTCCCTAATTTTCTCCTTTATTTTGGAGATGAACTTTTCTGCTAGTTCCATGAAAACATCCTCGGTATCCTTCAACTGAGCTTCCAGCCGTTGGAGCTGCTTTTCTTGATTATTCATGAAAGTTAGCATTATCCCTTCGAACTCATCTTGTCGTGAGAGGTGAGGGAGTGTATGTTTACCAATTGTGTTTACCTCCTCATATCCCTCAGCAAAAGATTCCTCAGCTCTCATAAGCACCTCGATCTGGTTTTTTATATTATCAAATAGTTGATCTTTGGTCGTGCTTATGTGATTTAAAACCCCTTCTTCCGAGAATGTTGAGTCCACCCATTCTTCTTCTTCGTACTGTGCCAAGTCCTCAATGACTTCCCAGCACTTGTCGACGCTAAGTCTGCTCAGTCTCCCCTTGGCCGCGTAATCTATGGCTCTTTTAGTGTGGTGATTGGCACCATCATAAAAGATTTGGACTTGGAGCCAAAGATCAATGTCGTGATGGGGGACTTTATAGAGCAATTCCTTAAAACGAGTTCATGCTTCGTAAAGAGTTTCACCTTGACGTTGTTGGAAAGTCAAGATGTCATTCCTTAGCTTGGCACTTCTCGCTGGTGGGAAAATTTGAGCGAGGAAACGAGTGGTGAGATTATCCCAAGTCGAGATGGATCCCGCGGGTAGACGATTAAATCAATGGATAGCTTGGTCACGAAGAGAGAAATGGAAGAGACGTAATCGGGTAGTATCTCTAGTGGCACCGTTAAGGTCAATGGAATCTACGATTTTAAGAAAGTCCCTAAGGTGTTGAATTGGGTCTTCGGATATATGTCCATGGAATGCAGATCCGTTTTGCACCAACCGGATGGTGTCGGGTCGCAGGTGGGCTACATTGGCTTCTTTGGGAAGCTCAATGGCGTTTCGATAGCCTTGGTGGCTAGGACGGGAGTACTCTCCTAAAGTGCGGGTTCTGGGAGGTTGGTTTGGTTGTGGTGGGTTGTGTGGTTGAGGTAGGTGGTTTGGTTGAGGTGGGTTGTTGGGATCAAGGAGGTTACCACCTTCCATGATGGCGGATGGTAATGGTTACGAACAAAAACACGAAGAAAGAGATAGACTAAAGAAAATCCTAGAAAATAAAATAAAAATCTCGCTAGAAAGGAATCTAGTGAGTAGACCTAAAGAAATAAAAATTCTACCTAAACAATAACTATTCCCCGGCAGCGGTGCCAAAAACTTGATGCGTGGTTTTATAACCTTACAACAGGTTTTACCTCTCGAGGGATCTCAAGAGGCTTACAACCCCACCAGGCAGTGTACCTGATCGATGTAGTATAGGATAGTGGTAAGTACGGGGGATTGATCGTTCTCTCACAGGGAATAGTGTTCGTTAGGATAGAAAGGCTAATCTATAGGTCTAAAGGTGGAGGGAAGATTCTTTTTAGTATTTTTATATTTTTTAGAAAGCAATTAAAATCTCGGGTTTTGGAACAAGGGCGGAATTAGTTGCTAGTCAACTAACCCAAATTTACTACTTTTGCAAATTAAAATAAAAATCTAAACTATTGTGGTTGTGAAAACAATATGGAGAAAATTGTGTTTACTTAGATTTCATTACTCCCTAACTATCTTTTACCGGTTAATTGATATGTGTGTTACTTGTGTGGATGAAGGGTGTATTCCTAATAACTCATGGAGTGGCATACATATCTCTCCAATTCTATGAGCTCTTATCTCGCCCTATGCCATGCACGGCACAACCATAGGGGTTGTAAACAGTGGCTCATGCGTTAAATACTACCTTAATAGCCTAGTATGCCTCGACTACATGTTTCCCAAGACGTTCAAGCACGTTACCATAAAGGAGGTTGGCCAGTTTTCTTGAGCCTAACATCGATGAAACAATCATCCCAACAAACAACAACACACACCAATCAACCAATAATTAATAGTTAGGTTTCATTAGATCTAAGCAAACACTAGAGAATTTAGCTACTCATGTTAATCAAAAGATAAGCAAGATAGATAGACAACCAACACATAGACATATTGATTGAATTAAAGTGAAGACTTATCTTGATTAAGCACTAGGGATCCAAGGGTTGGATACCTAAAAGTTACAGAAAATTCGTCCTTAGGGTTTGCCCTAAAAGTTCTCCACAAAGTTCCACCCTAATGAATGAAAATTTGGAAAATATATATAGAAAATACATTGGGACGGCGTCAGCCTTTAGACCCTGACGCCGTCACCCTGCCGACATTAGGGTTGTCGGATGGCCTAGATCCATTTGGGACGTGGTCAGCTTGTAAATCTTTCTGGGCCGTCTCTCTTTAGCTTAACACCAGACGGCCTACTCTTTTTAAAGCATGACACCGTCGCCCTTTAATTCTTCAAAACTCTCTGGCCTGTCGTTTAATAATTGAATTCCACTCTTTTGTCATCCTTGCTGACGGCGTCGCCTTGCAAATCCTGACGCCGTCAGGTTGTAATTCCTGCTTTCTTGAGACTTTGTCGTTTTCTTCACTTTTATGCTCAAAAAACGTCCAAATATGCATGTTTTCCAGAATTCCTCTCCAAAGTACCTAAAATGACAAAAGGAACGATTTAGGGCAATATTTGATCACATTTATACGATTTAGGGCTTAAATGACCCCCTAAAAGCGTAACACTTTTCGTCTCATCAAATACCCTTACACTTGAGATTTGCTTGTCCTCAAGCAAATGAGCTTTTATTCCAATCAAAATATTAGTTAGGGGTCATTTAGCACGAATATAAAAGTAATTACAACAAATAGTCATTAGACCCTAATCATAATAAGGACCGACTTAAGCTTAAGCTAGAGCAGCTCCTTCAGCGAAAAGCATCGCTGAGATAATACTTTTCATCCTAATCTCATCTACTGGAAAAAATTTCGAGTGAGTATGACACCAAGAATTGACAAGCCTTTAGTTGTACGAGTTGTACGTTTTCTATTTCTTACGTGACTTTGATGAAAGAAAGCATTCCGAGAACAGGGGTCGTCTGTCTTAATAAGTTAAGCGGATTCCGATTCATGCAGTCGTTCTCTGCTGCATTGGTGTTTTCACTCCCCACTTTCCACCATAACAAAATGTCTGGCTAGCTAGTGAGTGGTTCTTTCGGGCGGGAAGCAGGCCGAAATAAGTCAGACTTCAAAAGTTAGGTTCATAACAAAGGCTCAAAACATATTTGTCATATTAAAAGGTTCAGATAACAAGGTTTATCATAGTAAAGGTTCAAATCAGAAAGTTCATATCAAAGGTTGTAATAACAAAGGAAACCTTAAGGATAAGGTCAGAATATTCGTACCATAGCAAAGCAATGAATTCAAAAGAAGGATTCACGAAGGGAAGAGTTCACTTCTTTTTTAATGTATCCACCTGATTTAGAAATCATTTAATTTGTTGATGAATTTATCTTAAATCAGATTATTTATCTTAGTCGGCTTTCCCTTTTTATTAACTTTCCTTAAATGGTAACTTTACATACCTAGTAAGATTTATTAAGTTAACTATTAAATAGATTATTAATAGAATTTCTAGGGTTTAATTCTTACACTTGTTAATATTTTATGGTTCAAAGTGTAATTATAGTAAATTACAAGGTTTTAAATATAATTGACACAAATTTCACCTTTATCCAAATTTAACCCTTAACTTCCAAAGTATGAAGATATCTTATCGTTTCTCAGGGTTATGATCTGCTATTAAATACACTTTCAAACAAATGAAAATAGCAGCAAATAGTAATGATATACCGAATAAAGAACAAACCCTAGAAATCGATGTCATATGAAACCCTAAAACAATTAAATCGTCTTCAAAGCTGCTCTCTTTCATGAAGGATAGACACCAAACAATATATATGCAACTTCCATAACGAATCAAGTCAAGTAAACATGAATGTAAGAAGTTTAGTACCACAAAACCCTAAAAATTCGACATACAAATATGTCTCTGCAGCAGTTTTTATGAACATATATCTTTTTATTGAGACCTCCGAACGAAGATCCCTCTGGTGAAAATCTTCCTTGACATATAGAGAAGCTCCAGTAAAAATTTCAGCAAGATCCAACGGTTAACGAAGGAGCTATCGCTGATTGAAAACAGCCCTGCAGTGAGTTTCGAAAATACGAACCAGTGACGTTTTTTTTTTTCCTTCGATTTGATCAATGTGTCAGAATTATAGTCGATACGGCGCACGCGCAACAGGTGCGGCTCCTGGAACTAAATCGATGCGAAACTCTACTTGTCGAGCTGGCGGAAGGCCCGACAAGTCTTCAGGAAATACCTCAGGAAAATCACGCACTATAGGAACATCCTTGAGTCGCTTCTCTCCCGACTCCTTCTTAGCCACTTGAGCTACGAATGCATGATATCCTTTCTCGATGTATTTCATGGTCTTGATACATGATATGATGTTCAGGCAAGTTCCACTCCTATCGCCTCGAACAATCAAAATCTCACCATCGAAAGGGATATGAACAACCCGTTCACCACAAACAATACTCGCTTGGTGTTTTCTTGACTCGACCCCGAATTCATTTGTTCTTGGGGAAGCAAGTGGAAGAGACAATCTCCATCGGACTTTCATTCAAGATGTTTGGATAAACATTGAAGTACGCGAAAGTTCCACACCGATGAGATATGTACAGAGAGAGCCGGCTCACAAATGATAAATGAAAATGCCGGGGTCAAAGATAGTGTCCTCATTCCCGAAGGAGTGAAGAAAAGAATAAGTCACCGGATAGGTGAAGAAAGGAAGAAAGATCTTGATAACAATCAGAATAAGATCTTCATCTTCAAAAGCAAATTTATCATTAACGATCTTTTCAACAAATACCTCGGGAGGGAGGGACGGGATTGTTTCTTCAAAATGATCATACTCCGACGGAGATATGATGTGAGCGAGTTCATCGGCGAACTCCTCGAGAAGAGAATCACTCTTATGATGTAAATCATTGAGCTCGGGATGCGGAGGTGGGACATGTGCGGTACTTTGTGGGCTATAAACATGCACCTTGTCCATTATGGTCTCCGTTTCTGACTCATCACTATCCTCATTCTGAATATCAAAGATTGGATTATCTGAATTTAGAGTAAATTCAGAATCGAAATCAAACAAAGGATTAGTGATAGTCGTCTCGAAAGTTTCTGAAATCGAATCAAAAGTTTTCTCGGATACCCTTAGGATTGGAACAAGGTCATCAAGTTCCTTAAAAGGATTGACGTCGACTTCCTTGTCCCCCATTGACAAGGTATCTAAAGATTTCATAATGAGTGGATCTATCTTAACTTCTTCTAAAGGCTCGTCATCATCGTCATCGTGAACGAAAGTCTTGCAAAATAGGGCACTCACTTTAGTTACTTGTTCTTCGGCTAGTAACTCTCCAATTGATTTTTCATTATAGAATTGGGGATTTACTACAGGTTTGTTTTGTGCAGTGCGAACTTTCGATTTGTTTTCGATAATCGTCAGGACGTCCTTTGGAGTTCGATAAAAGATGTTGCCACCGGCGGCCGTGTTAAGCGAATCTTGATCTTTTTGCAGTAAAGCATTATAGAATATATCAACTTGTTGCAATTCTGAAAAACCGTGATGTGGGCATTTCCATTTTAAATCATTGAATCTTTCCCAAGCCTCAGCAAAAGTCTCATCAAAACATTGTTGAAAATTCATGATTTCTTTTCTGAGCTCAGTTGTTTTAGAATGAGGATAAAATCTATTCAAGAACTTTGATAATAGATCATCCCAAGATGTGATTGAATTAGGAGGTTCACAATCAAGCCATTTTTCGGCTGCTCCTTTGAGTGAAAACGGAAACAAGATCAAATTCACCACATCTTGAGGCACTTGATTGATTTTGAAAGTTTGAGTTATTTGAGAAAATCTTCTAAGGTGTGAATAAGGATCATCATTCTCAAAGCCATAGAAAGGATTGTTCTTTATGAAATAAATTAACTCGGCTTTCAATTCATATTCATCCGCAAGAATGGGTGGAATAACGATGGCATCTTCAATACCTACGATAGGTATTCGTAGTAATTCCTCCATAGTCCGCGTGTCCGCCATAAGAATTAAACGATATAGTGGGATAAGAATATAGAATTAAACGGTGAGAGGGTAAAAAGATAAGAATTAAACATTTAAGAGGAACGAGAAGAATATTTTTGGATTTTTATAAAAGAAAGGAAAACAAATTTTAAAACCAATTTTGAAAAAGAAAATCTTTTTGGGATTTTTATATTTAGGAAAAACAAACGGATATTCACAAAAAAGAAGACGATAACTTCCAGAGAAGGGTCTTCAATCACTAATCTGCAAACTCGAATCGATAAACGGCTTCACGCCTCCCCGGCAGCGGCGCCAAAATTTGATCACGGTAGAAAGTCAACTTTAACCAAAATAATAGTCAAAGTAGTCAAACCACGCGTTTTCCGGTGAGTATAGTGTTTCCCCGGGTCGTTAAGTCCCGACGAGGTGTGAAATGGTAACACGGTTCAAGTTCGTGATCGGGTGATTAGAATAGTGATATAAAGTGATATTGGGTTTTAAGACTACGGATACCAAACATAAACTAAAAAGCAACAATTAAGCATATATAACAAACACATAAAGCACAAGTAATCTAATATTAAAAGCAATTATCAACTATTAAAAAGTAGACTACAATTAGTAAAGATAAAGTTAAAGCTAAGAATATGATATAAAAAGATATGCTTGCCAAGTGTGGTAAAAAGATCATAAAGCGCGAATTATCGATTTTAAGCCTTTTTTTTTAATTAATACCCGTCAAAATTAAACTATTTTCTCACAACGTTGGTTTATATTAAAAACAATTAATTTTTCTTGGTAACAATTATTAAATCTAGATAGTCAATTATTCTAACGGCTTTTGCCCGTTACAATAACCAACTGCAAAGATCTAAAAATAATCCGGAAATTATTAATCAATAACCTCTAATATTTCACACTTAATTTCACAATCACCAACACTTAACAAGCATATGTAAAATCTACTCGAGCATAATTAAAACTACACTATAAGCAACAAATGAAGCAACAATAATAACTACTAAGCTAAGCATGACAATAATTATAAACACACTAAAAATAAAAAGATAAAAGGATTAGAGATAACCAAATGAGCTGAAAACTATAAAGACGGCAAGATGAGACCCACTTCATAAGCTTTAAGCCAACGTCCATAAACTCCATCGATTATACCCAAATACTCAAACGGTACTTAGTTTTTAATCTCTACTGCTTACCACTAGTCTAGACTAATTTCCATGATATTAGTGTGTCGGCTACCTCCATATATTTATTAAACCCAATAGAATAACCTTTTAATCACCCACTAATTACCTATGATTCCTCAATCTTTTCAAATGATTCCAAATGCTATATTGAGAATCTGGTATAGATAAAGCGAAAAGAAAGAAACGAAAGATGTCGAAAGTAGTTTTAGTAAACAAACAGATGGATTTTAAATGTTAAGTTTAGACTAAAAATAAACCTCAAAATTAAATAAAAGTGATTTGTTAAAGATTTATAAATAAAATGCAATAAAGGAGACAAGATCACCTCATTTACCAGTCAAAAAGAAACAAAGAGTTTAAATATAATGAACAAGAAGCCAAACTATTGTATTGAAATGTTTAGTACAATACAGAACACAAATTTAAGTTGAGAAATTAATTAATTACCTAATAAGTGACTACTTGATGAATTCTATTCTTAAACATGATCTCTCAAACAATAAAAACGAGTGGTGGCTAATTAATATTTGGATGGAGAATCGACTCCACTTTGGGAGAAGGTTGACTGTAGCATTTGTTGGAGCAGCGAGTGAAAAAGAATGGAGATGAGGCCACGCTACTAGCCATTCAACGCAATATATTACTTCATTTGTTTTCTCCATTTTATCTATTTCCTTCTGTCGCTTGTGGCCAAGAAAGAATAGTATCATCACGTGGCCAACCCATCAATTTTCTTGCTCATTTTGACTTCAAGTGGCCATGTTGTTTCCGAAATTTCATAATTATTTTACTTGGGCATCGATGTGAGCTGAAGGTGTTATTTCATTTAGCCTTTTAATTTTTCGTCGTTTGCCTCGATGCTCCAAATAAAATTAAGAATGGTCTCGTAATTTTGTGCTCTTTCCATTCTCGTGCTCGTTTTGTCGGGTTTTCTTTAATTTTTGTCCACTTTTTAAAATATTTGTACCTGCGCAATCACAAACACAAAAACAAGCATATATTTGGCATTTTTAATATGTTTTCAATTGTTTTTACAGTTTAAATGGGACAAAAATGATGAGTATTTACACACTCATCAATCCCCCACACTAAACTATTGCTAGTCCCTAGCAATCTTTTATGAAAACTTGATGGATTTTAATCTCTTTACCAAAAGCCATCACTTCTGGAGTAGCCAAATGTTTTAGTTCAAGTAAGAACCATGGTACATCGATAACCATATGATTTTGAGCAAATCACCAGCTTTCAACGGGTTTGATAAGTCTTTACCAGAAGCCGTTTGCTTCTGGACTAGCCAACTCTTAGATAAAACATAGTTATTATCTTTGGTGAGCTGATTACCAATTATGGTTTTCCAACTGCCTTTACCACAAGCCATAATCTTGCGGGCTAGCCAACTCTTCACTATAAGATATGGTGAGTCGATTACCATACAATTTTTGGCAAATTGCAAGCCGTCAACGGATTTGAGAAATCTTTACCCGGAGCCGTTTGCTCTGGGATTAGCCAATCCTTATGTGGGTTAGACATGGTGGACTGATTACCATTTGTTGTGTTTAGTGCAAGCACTTCCACTAAAAAAAAATAAATAAATTTTTTTTTGGTCAAAACGGGGGAAATAGGGCACTAAAAGGTATATATTTGATAAAATTCGCCAGAATTTCCCCCCCACACTTAGAATTGAATATTGTCCTCAATATTCAAAGTCCCGGCTATTATGCCGACCCTTTGAACATAAAAAGATAACATTACTAACTAAGTGTGGTAACACAACAATTATTCTCTTTTTTATATTTACATTTTTCTCATTCATTAATCTTTTTTTTTTTTTTTTTTTTTTTTTTTTTTTTTTTTTTTNGGTTATTGGGAACCACTCGAACTCCAGCCTGTCCAACATCCTGATGGACACCTGCTTGCCCAGCAAGCGCTGCTGCAATCCCTTCATCAATCAACTGCTGAATGGCAGCTGGGGTCATTCTCTTAGGAGGCATAATTCTATCAATCAATACATTCACAACCATTGTAAGTATTTGATCAATGTGTCAGAATTATAGTGCAAGACAAACAATACCCCAAAAGAAAAGACATAACATAGCATAGGTCAACACCGTTAATAGTACATCATCATAATACATCATAGATTTCATACTTGACATTGGTCTTACAAGAATTGCAAAACCAATAAATGTTTCTGATAAAATCTATCAACCGAACTATTCAGTCGATACGTACTAGATAAACTACTATCAAAGATACTAACAACTATGAATGACTAATCAATGCTCTCTCTACGACCTCCATACACAGCCATCACATCAACACTGTCACTAGGCCTGAACCTAGCCAACCTGTCATAGTACACCTGCCACTGCGTAGCATGAAGCTCATCCCATAATGACTGAATGCTACGATAGTGCTGTCTGCTGTCTATATCAAGAAACACCTCTCTCATAGTCAACTGATCCACCATCCTACTCATCTCAGCCATTCTCCCATCTAGCATATCCAAATGCTCCTGCACCCTAGCGTTCGACTGCTCCAACATACTCAACCTCTCACCCTGCCTCTGATGCTCCAAATACATCTCTCCTGCTACTCTCCTATCATCCTGCACCTCTCGTCTCAATCCTGCAACCTCAAACTGCCTATCACCCACACG
>LBNU01005675.1:73256-93048 GCA_014162995.1 Artemisia annua | reverse complement strand
TTAACACTCTAAGGGGTCCACTTTTCTTAAACTTTGTGAAATTTGGAAATGGACATATAATTTGGGACGGAGGGAGTAATATACATCCAGCAAAGTCTATAGAATTTAAGATAAATGATTAGATCCTTCATACATATAATGCAACATGTGACCCACTCACCCAATTATGTAATTTAACTGCCATTTAAAAGTCAAAACCTTGTATAACTGGTATAAATGTTTGATCGCATTTTAATTAGTACTTTTAGCCTTTAACCATTAAAGTTACTCTTTAGGTTCTTTTAGCCTTTAACCATTAATTTTTTTTCATATACAGAGTATATAATACATGAAAAATGTTGGAATATTTACTATTTAGTTCCTTAAACTACTGTGGAAACTGCTGAATATAGTCATAGTTCAGAATATAAGATATCAGATGATAGTTACTGTATATAAAAGAGTATCAGCATAACACAAATTTGGCTAGTTTTAAAATGGATTTTTTCTTCTAGAAAGAGTATATCACAAAAGTTGCATATTCAATTAGTATAACACTAGAATTTTGTTCAATTTAAATGAATTATAACACTAAAATACCACCATTAGATAAACTGAAAATGAGAAGTATATACCTTTTTCCCCAATATAACCACGCTTACGAAGACCTTTCTTAGTCGAACGCCCCACACTACAAATTGATTCAATGTTCTTCCTGGAAAACCCTTTCTCATTGTTGAAAACCAGCAATGTGGCTGGAGCTCCTGTGTTTGTGATGTCTTTTGACGTAATCACAAACTCCAGTGACGGATCTACCCCTTCTGGATACTCATTATCCTCAGCATTCTGTATAACAATTATCGATTAAATAACTTTACAGAGTACAAAATATAATCTGGCTTTTTATACTCGTTCAAATGAAATGAAATAATTAAAGTCAATAATTAAACTAAAATCACTAGCCTAAAAGTAGAAGTCCAGATCATGATGGCGTAGTACATGAACCACTAACAAACCCACAACTAAAGGCTATCTTCACATGCTTTTTCATTAAAACTAGACTAGAGTTGTAACACAAAACTTATAAACATGGTGCTTCTAAAACAAAATCAAGTCTTTTCTCTTTATTGTACTCAAAATCTATGTGAAAACAGTGTGTGTGGGTGTCAACAAAACAGATTCACTTTATAAATCAAACAAATAACACATAAAAATAATTTTTGATCAACAAAAAACTCCCTATCGAATATAAAAAAGCCGTAAATTTCATAAATTAAATACAAATCACTTTTTTTTTTAAATAACTCTAGCGTTTTCTTCATATAGTGCACATAACTGAGCATGAACAATAACCTAAAGCAGCGACTAATCAACGATAATAACAGAGTGCATAATACAAATATGTCACTAAACTTTTCAAAAAAAGTGCGTGTAAGGGTTCATTTGGGTTACTGAATCAATGAAACATGACATTTTCAGGTCATTGAACATATAAATAATATACGTAAGGGTTGCGTTATAAATAACCCCTACCCCAGCTTTTACCACCCTCACCCTCCCCGCCTTGAACGTAAACATCACTGAACTTGTAAAAGTGCGGCATTTATGTTACTTAAATATAAAAAAAATATGCGCTAAGTAACAATGAAAATATATAAAGTAATCTAAATTTTAAAGGGGTGTTTGTTTAAGCTTATATGTGGCTTGTGAGCTTATTTGTTATTCGGCTTATTTTGGGGTGTTTGGATCAGCTTATTTAGCTGACTTACGGGCTTATTTGACTTTGGAAAAGCCGATAAGCTCACTTATTGAAGCTTATGACCTTATCAACTTCACATTATTGGCTTACGCCAATAATCTAAACTTAATAACCAATAAACTCTAAAAAGTGAGCTTATCAGCTTTTCGAAAATCAAATAAGCCCGTAAGCCAGCTAAATAAGCTAATCCAAACGCCCTAGAAATATAAGCCGAAATAAAATAAGCTCATAAGCCCATATATATAAGCTTAAACAAACACCCCCTAAGTTTAGTAACCTAAATGAACAAAATAAAAGTTCGTCACCTTGCGCACACTTTAAAAAAGTTTAGTGACGCTATTTGTATAATAAACTCACCAACTATATATCATAATAACAGAATTATCACAACAAACAAACTATAACAAAAAAATATATAAAATATATACCTGAATCAACTCCATGAGGAAATGCACGTCTTTAGCATAAAGTTCAGCAGAGAGATTCTTAACAGCCTGATGAAGATCCTCCGTTAACGGATTCGGTTCTCCGCCTATGGAGAATTTCGTCCGCCGTATCTCCTCCACATGCTCCTTCGCAACCGCCGTAGTTGCCATTGCCATTGCAATGCGACGTCGTTTTTAGTTTTTGAGCATGAAAATAGTACTAGTTGTTGTAACTGATGATTCTCTTTTTGTAATCTTTTTTTTTAATAGTGCATTTCTGTAAGGCGATTTTTTCGTGAGTGTTGGTTTTGGTCCTTGTGAAATATGTTGTTTTTACTTTGGACACGGAAATAGTTTTATGAGAGTTGGGAGGGTTTTATTAGGGTCGGGTTTGGCGCTTCATCACGCGTGAGGTGATGATGTGAAGTATTGTATCACGCGTGAGGGTGGAGTTGGGTGGGTATTGATGTTGAAGATAAACAAGTGAAGTTTAAAGTGGAATAAAAGATGTTTGGACTAAAATGATGATACATAATGAGAAAAATTGTTATAAAACTAACCCAAATTGATAAATTAGAAAAGTATCCAACTTTCAATCATGAAAAAATGAAAATTTCCTAAAAGTTAAATACAGTACATTTTTGTAAGGGTGAGCATTCTGACCGTTTGGACCGGACCGACCAACAAAACCGACCGGACCGACCGAAAACCGGACCGACCGAAGGACCAACGGTCCGGTCTCGGTCTGGGATTTTTCATTAATTCGGTCCTCGGTCCAGTCGGTCTGGTCCGGACCGACCAAAAAACCAAAAAAACTTGCCAAAATCTTGCCTAATTGGACCAGACCGACCGAAGACCGACTAGACCGAACCGGACCGACCACATTCGGTCCGGTCTCGGTCTATAGTTTTTCCCTAACTCGGTCTTTGGTCCGGTCCGGTCCCGTTTTTAGACCGTGATCACCCCTACATTTTTTTATATTTGTCAAATTGTTTAAATATTGGAAACAAAATTAACTATTGTTGTCACATCAAAAAGTTAATACTTAATACATTGTTATTTTATTTGGGGTACATTTTTGAAATAAAAAAAAGTTAATATATTGTTACTAAATTAAACAAATGGCTATGGATCTACAATAATCTGTAAATTGAATTAAAAAATACTAAGCTCAATTTAATGTGCAGACAATCAAAACACACAGATATTGCGACAACCAGGGTGGGGAGAGTGTATTTTGTATAACTATTAAAGTTGAAAGTTCCTACTGTAACTTTTTTTTTTTTTTTTTTTTTTTTTTTTTTTTTTTTTAAAAAACTTTGGTCATGATGAAATTTAGAGCATTAAATAAACACATTTGTTCAAAAAAAAGTTATTTGTATATAATACAATAATAAATTTAGTAAACACAACAAGTTAAGAAAACTATAAATATCAATCAACATGTAAATATGATAATTTGAGTTCCTTTAGTGATTAAAAGCTTGTGTCTCTCTGACACAAGTCAGATAGAAATAAAAATAAAAATAAATAATAATTGTATTACTCTCACTTTCACCTATAATTAATAAAACGTTATGTGTTGTTATTAAGACAACACAGAGATTTAAAACTAGTAAGGGGGTGTTTTGCTAAGCTTATATGATGGGCTGATGAGCTTATTAGCTTATGTGTGTTAAATAAACCTAAAATAAGTGTTTGACTAAGCTTATATGAGTGGGTTTATGAGCTTATATAAAGAGGTTTTGATAAGCCCAAACTTTGTGGTTTATTTGAGGATTGGTGAGCTTATATAAGGATAGAGAAATGATACATGGACCTAATCGTGGACCTAATTATGGACCTAAAAACATGTGGCATGATCCTGATGGGTTGTAAAATAAGTGGGTCCCTGTCTGCAGCCATCAGGATAATGCCACATGTTTTTAGGTCCATAATTAGGTCCACGGTTAGGTCCATGTATCATTTCTCATAAGGATATTATACAAAAAGACTTTTATACTCTCATTTAATATTGACACCCAATTAATGTTGATGTACCTTTTTGTCATTCTACTTTATTAATTATGATAAGTTAAGTCGAACACTTAGCAAGGGCTTATATGAGCTTATGATATACCAAGTCATAAGCCGCTTATATAAAATAAGCATAAGTCCAATTCATAAGGTTAGCCACCCCATAAGTAAATCATATACATATGTGAGTCACATGAGACAGATTTATGATGAGATATATACTCCCTTCGTCCCTCTGTCTCATGTTAAATGGTCAGTTTGACTTTTTTTTTTTTTTTCTTTTTTCTTTTTTGACCATAAATATTTTTGTTTGTGTTATATAATGTTTGATGCAAAATATATGAATGGCTTAAGTTTTAAATTTATTTCCATTAGTATAATTTTCATCAAATATTATATAACGCGTACTCAAAATTAAAAAAGAAATATTTCAAAAGTTAAAACTGAACATTTAATATGGGATAGAGGGAGTAGATAGTTTGTTTTTTATTAAAAAAAATGTCAAATGAAAATAAATTTAGACTAATTATAACAATCAAAACTTTTGGACTAAATTGTACTTACAGTATAAATATCGGACAACATTCATAATTTTATATTTGTGTAAATTACACCATTCGTCCTTAAGGTTGTATGATATTCGCACGGTCAGTCTCAATTCTAAAATAATTGCATCGGACGCCCCCCAACGTCTCCATTTTACTTCCCTGGTGGTCTTTTTAACTAATAGGCGGTAATCAATGATAGTTAGATGTCTCACGTGTCTTTCACATGAGGGCAAAATTGTCATCTTGAGAATATGAATTATTTCCTCGTTTGAATGTGTTTCATCGTATTTTTCAAATAAAGAGATGTGGGTCTTGGTATACCTTTGAGAGGAGGTTAACTGAGGAGCCTTGTCTGACTGTTGTGAATACAACAAAATGGTTATCTTGCCTGACTGTTTCGGTCAGTTTGCTGGTTTGGGTTGGTTTTTGTATGATTTTGCTCAGCCCTAGAGGTAGTGGTCATCACTCCCTCACTTTCCACTTTAGCGTCACAACACCATTCAACCCATCATAAATCCCCTCACTTCTCACCATAATAGTCACTACTCCCTCACCACCATTAAAAATACCCACTTTATACAACAAACCTCACAAAATACTCTACACGCACTTACGAATTAAATAAATAACAACAAAAGGATCCATGGGGCCACATATTCACAAAAGGCGAGTGGTGAGCGCGGTCACCCTTCGCTCTTTTTTTGGCTTGCCAACCGCGTCACCCTTAGTCTCACAAATGGTCTCACGAGTGAGAATGGTACTCACCAGTAAGGGGTCACCCCAATTACCTCGAGCCTTACAAACACTCCAAAGATCAAACCATTTTCTATCTTTTCTTTTTATTTTCACTTAAGATTGATGATGGGATTGTTATGGTGGTGATGGACAGAGTGTCGTGATTGTTGGGTTTGTATGTGGTTTTGTGTATGGAGAGTTTGGTATGGCTGAGATTTGAAAAAGAATACCTACTAGAAAAGCAATATCTATTTTAAGCTCATGGAACAATTTTTGTTTCTTACAAAAATAATAATAACAATAATAATAATAATAATAATAATAAGATGTTTCTAGATGCCCTTTTTGTTAGTTGTGAAAAAAAAAATACAAGACCAAAAAAAGATGAATTTGCCCTCACATGAAAGGCACGTGAAAGGTCTAGCTATCATTGACTAACGTCTGTTAGTTAAAAAGACCATCGATGAAACAAATTGGAGACAGTGGAGAAGTCTAATGCATTTATTTTGAAATTGGAATTAAACATGTGAATTTAAGACAACCTCGGAGACGAATGATTAATTTACTTTTTATATTTAGTGTTTTTGTTAACGAATTACACTTTCAGGGATACTAATGAGGGGTTTAGTTAAATTACCTCATTTTTCTATTTCTATTTTTTTAGCTTTAAAATTGAGGGCAATTTCATATCTCCTTCTCAAATATGAAATTTTATATATACCCAAATCATGCTTTAAAAGCATTGTAGATAATTCATTTAATTATTGTATTATGGGTATAGAATTAATGATGAAAAGAGATGGATACATTAAATTCTCGCCATAAAATTAAAACAAATTTAATATTGTATATTTTATCCTTGCGGAGTTACAATAAATTAAAACAAAACTCGTAAAAAGGAAGTCGTCTTTACCATTCAAACGCTCCCGTAAAGAATGTTTGCTTATAAACAATAATATTATGTCAGGGAGAGTATTTATTTAAAGGGCATTTACATTTATATTCTTAAAAAACTTATAAATTACATCAATATCCTTTCAAATTTGATAATTACTTCAATATCATTCCAAAGCTATAAACTGCACAAATATGTCCAAAACATATTTTTATCATATTTATAGAGACTTAAACTTAAAAACTCTAATATTTGTAACATTACCTTTTTACCCTTCTTTTTTAATTAAACCAACACAATTTTTAAAAGGGTTTTTGTTGCAAAGAAGAGATTGCAATTAAAATAAACCAATCTTCAAAATTGATAATCATATCTCCACTAGAAGAATTAGCAATACCCAAGTACATATAGAAATCAAGGGAAGAAACTGGAACATATGATATATGTATCTTTTATGTCGAGTGGGGATAATTAATGCAAGTTTTTGTATTACAAAATTGAAAGCCAAAATTGATTTGTTGAGTATTAAGATCTCTAAATTGCAGATTACATTTCCTCCAAATTGCACTTTAGCTTTAAGTAAAACGCATCAAGCGGTTTCTATTAGTTTGAAGATTTGATATTTTTCAATTTGATGAATGAAGGGTAGATATGTAATATAACATGCTAAAAACATTTATATAAAAGTACTTTATATTAAATCCCATTTAAATATAATAAAAATATGTTTTTGGATGTACATGTGTATTATAGACTTTTCAAAGGATATTAATCTATACTACATTATAATAGAGGAATGCGCTTCCCTCATACTAGTATTTATTATTTTAAGAGTTTCTAAAATAGATTTTAAGCAAATACAAGTCAAAAAAACATAATGTACAAATATGTAAAACACAAATCAAAATAAAAAACACTATTTCTTACATACAATTAATACATAATTTAAAACACCTCATCACCCGTATATATAATTTCCTAAGCACAATATACAACTACCCAGCAGCCCAGAACATAAAACTCAGATCCATCAATCTCATCTCATCTCCGAATAAACAACAACCACCATCTCAACTCCTCAATCCAACAAACAAGATTGGATGCTAAAAAAATGAAATAAAGATTTCAGCTTTTGCACGATACATAACAAAATTCATATTCTCTCCGTCCCTAAATAAATGTCCACTTGGACTTTTTCCGGTCTTTATTATTTAACTTTGACATTAAATATTTTCATTTGTATTATATAATATTTGATGCAAAATATATGAATGGATTGAGTTTTAAATTTATTTTCATTGGTACAATTTTCATCAAGTATTACATAACACAAATAAAATTATTTAATGTCAAAGTTGAACATTAATGCCTGTAAAAAGTCAAAGTGGACATTTATTTAAGGACAGAGGGAGTGTTAGACAAAATCACAAAATTTTGATTTCAATGTTTGTATCATCGAATCAAAAATCAAATACAGTTAAAAAAAAGAAAATAAAAAAAAGAAAAAAAAATGATGCATGAGAGATATAAGAAATTTGTGGTTTGCTTTCTTGAGGTGTTCGAATATCAAAGAAAGCCAGTTTTTTCTCTCTCTCACTTCTTTTTTTTTTTTTTTTTTTTTTTTTTTTTTTTTTTTTAAGAGAAAATTAGTGTGATTGCGTGTGTAGTTGTATAAGTGTGTTTAGGGTTACACATATTTAGGTAGGGATGTTCACGGATCGGGTAATATCCAAAGTAACCGAAAACTGAACCGAACCGAACCGAAAAAAACCGAACCGAATTCGTAACCGAACCGCATTGGTCATAACCGAACCGAACCGAACTACATATTCGGTTATCGGTTTGGATATGGGTTTGGTAATGAAAACCGAGAACCGAACCGAAAATCGAATTCTTATAAATATATATTTTTCTATGTATTTATATGAAAAAAATTTACTAAAACTCTTTTTTAGTGTAAATATAACATTTTTCTATGTATTTATATGAAAAAAATTATTAAAACTCTTTTTTAGTATAAATATATCATTATTTAAGCTTGAAGAAAAAATTTTGTGGTAAAAACATATATAATTAAATAAAAATATAATTAAAATTATGTAATTCGGGTTATTCGGTTCGGTTTTCGGTTCTTCGGCTCGGTTTTCGGTTCGGTTGAATCAAATTTGAATTCGGTTCGGTTCGGTTTTCGGTTTAACCCAGAAAAAAAATTTAACCAAACTAACCGAACCGAATAAACCGAATAACCCGATAACCTAACCGATGAACACCCTATATTTAGGGATAGAGGATATATTCGGTTGCTATTAATTAGGGTAAATAAGTAGTGAACTTGGTTGGTAAAAGAAATATTGGGCCTTCTTGATATAATCCGAAAATTTGGAGTACAAATTTGTTTTGGGCTTTATTATTGTCATCCGTAAAATTATTATAACTATAAACATAAAATTGAAAAAGACTTCTCGCCTGGAATTTTTTTTTCGTAGAAACATAACCGAATAACATTTGTTATCCGAAAAAATATAATTTCATGGTACACGCCGCTGCATCGCGCGAGTATTCTGCTAGTGTAATTATAAATTTGAAATGATATTGATGTAATTTTAAAGTTATTTAAAGATATAGATGTAAATCTCTCTTATTTAGAATTTAGAATTTTAGTATATACAACTTTTTAATAAATAAAGATACTACAAGTCTACAAGACAAATAAAGCTCATTGGTGTCTCCTTTTGTGTGGATTACACAACTAAACTAAAAAAGCCCAACCCAAAAAAATGGTACCAGATGAAATTGCATTCATAAGCTTTAAGCCTTTAACAGTTTTCGATCAGTTTTGAATTTTTGATTACAGACTGAGAAAGTCATGAAGCTATTTTATTTGTCGTTTAGCGTACTTTTAACAACGACGATATTATTGTAGTGTAGAAAGCAAAATGCATTATTACTTCTCTTAACTTTGTATTTCTAAGAGGGCTAGGTGCAGCAACGAACACCCCTTCGCCGTGTTGATGTGGCCCAATTGCCGAGCTTGCCGCTGCACCGNTATATTTGTAAATATAAAAGTTTTGTAAAGTGTTAAATATGTAATTGTTTTGTAAAAATGTAAGTTGTGAATATGTAATGTAATATGTAATTGTTTTGTAAATGCAAGTATATTAAACATGGGAAATTTAAACATTAAACTAAGAAACGGAGATTAAAACAACGATTACAACATTAAACTAAAAAACGAAAATTAAAACTCCTAAACTACATAATGATAATGAAAATACGAATCAAGAAAATGATTCAGTCTGTGACATAGCCCTCGTCAGTCGAATAGGAGGCACTGGAATCGTCCTCACTCGATGGCACACGGGGTAATCCCATTCGTATTCGCCATTCTGCTCGACGGTTTCTCCGATCCTGTTTAGTTCTTGCTCGCGCCTCACGAGCTCTTGCCACACGTTCTTCCTCTGCTTGAACATGTAACAATTCTTGCATATCTTGCTCATACAGTTCTTCATCAGTCAACCCTCTCCAAATGGGTTGGTTTTCCACCGGTGGATTGTTCACCGGTTGATCGGGTTGTTGTTGGACAACCGGTGGATTGGGCACCGGTTCATTATCCGGTGTTGTGGAAAACTAGAAGGGGGGTTGAATAGTTTACCGCTTTTTAAGTTAATTATCTTTTAAAACTTTCGTATAATCAAAGATATAATCTAAGATATACTTTTCAAACAATCAAAGATGTAAGCATGGATACTATCAAAGATATGATCTAAAAGATAATAAGTAGCAAATAAGAATAAAGAAAGAAACGATCAAACCATGACACGAGTATTTATCGTGGTTCGGCTACAAGGAACTCTATTTTCCTTGCCCTACGTCCACGCCCCGAGTATCCAACTCGAGAGTTTAAAGCACTAGTCAACAAACTCCTTTCCCGGTGGAGAAACCTTTACACTCGTCGCTTACACATTTATCCGGTACAAAGCTAAATACCGAGTTCTAGTTCAAGGTAGAACCAACCTATCGTCGCCTAATTCCTTTTACCGACACTAAGCTAGATGTCGAGTTCTTTACCAAGAGTACAACCACTCCCGTTAGTTCTTTTACAAGGGTACAACAACTCCCGTCACACTATGTATTTTAAGGCCTAAAATACTAACCGATCACTTCTACACAAGATACAAATTAAGTATAAACTACCAAAGTCTATACATAACAAAGCTAACAAGTCTTGCAACTGATGAGTTGAAACTTGTAACTTCTTGGATGAACTTGTGAACTCCTTTGCTACATAAGAGAATCACACAAGTCAAATGTTACTGAGTTAGATGAGAGGATATATGAAATATATGTCCTAAAGTGATGAGAGATTTCTTGCAAGTAGTTTCGTATTTATACACAAACAAGCATCAGCTCTGGCGGAAACGGCGGCACCCTCAAAAGGGTTCCGCCCGTGTAACTCCAGGGTTCCGCCAGAACTGACACTACAAAACTTGCACACAAAGTTGTAATAAATCTCTCCAAGACAAACAAGGTCACATCAACTTATTTCATGCATTGACTCAATGTGGAATGCTTCCAAAGATGTGTAAGAACCAAAGATGGTCAAACACATAAACTTACCATAAATGCATATTAATGAGATGTGACACTTTCTTTTTAAAGAAGTAAAAACTTATGTTATGTTTAAAAAGAAATGTAAAGTCTAGTTTATACAAGAATTAAAACTAAAGTGATGATTTGCTTATAAGCTAAAGTTTGTACTTTGTCATTAACAAAACATAGCAAAGATCGTAAAATATAAATAACGTTTTTAGGCGATATTTGTATTAACAGGTGTGAATACCGGAAAGATGTCTTCCGGTGGAATGTTCACCGGTGCATTCGGAATCATGTTAGAGCTTGGGAATTGTTAGAAAAAGTCATGGTGACTTGGGAATTGCTGGGAGAAGTCACGGTGAGTTGGGAATTGTTGGGAGGAGTCACGGCGAGTTTGGAATTGTTGGGAGAAGTCTTTGCGAGACATTGTTGTGGAGATAGTTGATAAATTTTATGTGTGTTTGTGTGAGTTGTGTATGTATAAAGCAGTCAGGAGATAAGCCTATATATAGGTAAATGTTTGAAATTCAAAATTTAAATTTGAATTTTAAGTTTATCCCGCCCTTCCAATTTGAATTTGAATTTTAAGTTTATCCGCCCTTTTTTTAAAAGTTGTTTCCACACGTTTTTGTAATTTGAATTTTAAATGTTTATGCACACATGTTTTTGAATTCGAAATTTAAATACTATCCCGCTCTTGAATTTGAATTTGAATTTTAAATGTTTATCCGCCCTTTTTTTGAATTTGAATTATACACGTTGTATACGTTTGAATANAAAAAATTTTTTTTTTTTTTTTTTTTTTTTTTTTTTTTTTTTTTTTTTTTTAAATTTGAAATTTAAACGTTTAACCGCCCTTTCATTTGAATTTGAATTTTAAATTTATCCCGCTCTTGTTTTAAAATTTGAATTTCTAAATACGCCTATATAAAGAATACCATAACATACTCTTTTGCACACACTTCACTTTCTACACAATTTTACAATGGCTAATCGTTGGTCTGTTGAAGTAGAGAACTTGCTAGCCGACATGTGGCTTGTCGTTCATGAATTCCATGGCGAACCCGCTTTTTGGAATGAGGTTACAGAGAGGTTCAACAACAATGTTGACGGTCCTTTTCGTAAAAAACACGAGATAACGGGTAAGTGAGCAAGAATGAACTGTGAATGTCAAAAATTCAATGATATTTACTTGAGCGTGCAGCATAATGACGAGTTCAATGATCGTCTTCACACTGCAATGAACATTTTCAGAGAACGCTTTGGTGGGCAAAGCTTCATATATCTTAACGTGTGGTTCATTTTGAGAAGGAGCCCCATATGGAACAGATGATCTAAATTATATAATAAACCAAGGACTGCATATTATAATAAACTTTGGTGCCACAATGCAAATATTGGTTACAGTTCAAAAACTAAACCACAAACGACCAGTTTCATAATTTGCAAACACAATAGTTTTATTACATTAATAAAACAAAAATATAATAACTTCAGAAGCTTAGATAACTGCATAGCAAAAGCTTCATCTATCAACTTTTTCCCAGAAACGTACACCACGATAACCAGCTGATCATGTCTTTTTTATGTTTTCTCCTGCATTTTAAAAACATAATATAAAAATCTATACATAAATCAAAAATATTTATAAGACAGAATCAGTCACACTAACTTTTTAGCATCTGACTGTCATATGGTGATATGGGACATCAAGTCAATAAGAATCAAACCATAATTTGACCCGTGATGCCAAATGCCGACTCAAACAGGTCAAGTTTTCAGCATAACAACTTAACACATTATAATTATGAAAACCAATAAACCTAAAGATGGAACAATGTAAATATAAAATACAATGTACCTATTAAGTGGAGAACTTGGAAGAAAGGTATTCTTGGTCTTCCAGAAAGATTTGAAGATTCTTTTTCTCCAACAAGAACTCGACTGCTTCCTCATCAAACTCCACCAGAAAACCCAACCGGATCAGTTCTGAAAGCCTGGGAACAAGCTCTTCATTCTCCCAAATCACCCAATCAGCTATCCCTTCACCGAAATGAAAAGCATATTCCATAAGATGCTTGTAACCAGAGGACCTATCCAACTTCTGCATAAAGAACTTCGAATTCTGCTTGTCCCAACGTATCATTCTCTTAGCTTCAACGTTAAGTACATCTCCAGATGAAAAAGAAAGACTATATTTAACCGTCATTGGTTCTGAAGTCTCGAATGCTTCGATTGCAAGTACACGGCTAGCCATTTCATGTCTCCTTTCTGCCTCAAATTTTAATTCAGGATCAGCAAGAAAGCCAAGAATGAGTTTAAACAAACCCTCTGTTACAATCATTTCACTTGGATTCACTGGTTTGGATCCAACGTGATCAACATCAGATATGATTTTCTGAGCAGATTCAGACAAAGTGCGGACACCTAGTTTGCTGTAGATATCCACAAGCTTCATTCTGGTCAGAGATTTCGGACTTGGCTGAGGATACCATACAAATATAGGACGAAAACTTTGAAAACGACCCATCAGAAAAAGATCATCGCCAATTAGGATGTCACACTTATCAATTAGAGAAATCTTATCAGAGTTAGCATCCAAAACAGGGAATTTCGATAAGTTCTTGTTGACTGTTTCTTCTGTTCTTGGATTCCAGTTATTAGCCACAAACTCCCAGAAAGCACAACATTCAGTATTTGTTATCTGACGTCCTGAACTTTCCCATGTCTTCCACAGTTTGCAGTAATCACTAACTGAGGGATGAATTTTCACATGGAAAACACATGCAAAAAAGTCTAAAATTTCCTTCTCATACTTCAGTTTCTCCAAAACATGTAACTCTTCAGCAAATAGATTGTTCTTGTCATGAAGAACACAGCCGTGAGGATCAACCCATTCCCCGTTATCAGTTCCTCTTGGGATCCAGATCTTTTTGTTGTAATCGCCTGCAGGCTCCCACTTTTTTTCCGACAAATAATTATAAATTCGATTAATTGTTTCGAAATTGGAGTGACATTCAAGATAACTAGCAAGCACTTTGCATCCACTGTCAACCTGAGTTATTACTCCTACAAGCTTAAGTTCATCTTTGTAGGATCCGATTCGTGATCCATAAAACTCTTCATCAATAAACGGACCATCACTGCGTTTCAAGAAAGATTCCCAGTCCGAAGAGAATAGCAAGCACTCCTCCGGACACTTGTATCCAAAATGAGTTTTCAACCATTTTTTCTTGGACAACTTTTCATGAAATTTATCACGACTCTCAACTTCTTCAAGTTCCTTGACACAATCAAGCAATGCAAAAACACTTAAAGGAGTAATGCTACTGGTATCCTGAGGTAAGTAAAGCCTGTCAGCCACAAACTTTGCACCATCTTTGAATTCAGTAGTAACGCCTAGCAGCTTCAGCTCCTCACGATATTCTTTAATATCAATTCCATAATAATTATCACTGTCATCAATGAACGGAAGCAGTGATATTTGAGAAATGGGTTCCCAATCTGTTCCAAATAGAATGCAGTCTTTCGGAGATCTGAAGTCACCAAGTTTTGTTCGTAGCCATTTCTCTTCCCTTATGCAGCTGGTGAGTTCTGAAGGAAATTTAACCTTCATTTTCTTCATCTTTCTGTAACATTCAAGAAACGCAAAGACAATTTCTTTTCTGATGGATGATGACGACGCCTGCTGCTTGAAAGTGCGAGTAAATTCTTTACTGGCATCCTCAAACTCCACCTTTACACCGATTTTTTCTAATTCTTTGGACATAGAAAAGACAGGCCACCCATAGAACTTGTCATCAACAATCGGAAATGACGTAAACACCTTTAGAAGACAGCCCCATTCTGAGTCGGGGTTCAACAAGAAACAGTCAGATGGGCATTTGTACCCCAAATTTGTCTTCAAGCATTTTATGCTTTTAAGCACTCTCACCACCTTATCTGATGATCTCAAACTTTCTATGCACCTTAGCATCAATAGAAAAGCATCAGATGATAAGGAAGTCAACAAAGATGAGGACTTCAGGTGGTCCGAAACAAGCTCGTAACAGCTCTTATCAAATTCAACAACCACGCCAAGCAGTTCAAGTTCTTTCTTGAAAGAAAGTATTTCATTCCCATAATATTCTTGATCAATGAATGGAATATCACTTACTTGTGAAGCAGCATTCCAATCCTGACTATACAAAACAGAATCTTTAGGACTCATATCACCTTGAGATGTTCTAAGCCAATTTTCATATTTGATACTGTTGATGAATTCCTTAGTAGAAAGATAATTCTGTCCCAAAAACTGAATAAACTTCAGTATCGAAAGAACCTTATATCTAGTAAGCTCTGAAGAAGCTGCAATAGACATGAGACGTGCACCAATGAATTCGCATGCCTCTTTGTTTTCAAATTTAACACCAATTACTTTAAGCTCCTCTTTGTAGTTCTTTATATCATCTCCATAAAACTCCACATCTACCAACGGGATATCAACAAGCACCGATCCATTCTGAAGAAGAAGTCCAATTGAAGAGTCTAGCATGAATGACTCTGAAGGTGGTCTGTACCCTGGAGAGCCGTTTAAAGTGATCTTTAGCCAGCTGCCAGTTTTTATGGATGTCAAAAACATTTCTGGTAAGCCAATTCTTGATGTCCTTAAGTTGTATAGCCACCGTAGAAGCAATAATGTGTTTTTGTTTGTTAGAGGGGAAGACAGAGTAGGAATTGCAGCATTTGGTGGAGGCAAACGAGGAACATCAGAAGCTCCAACATAATCTTGAAGAAACTTAACCAGATCTTCACCAGATGTTACAACACCAAAATAGCTCGCACGACGGGCATATTCTTCTCCCAGCACAACATAATTTTGTTGTCTCCAAAGATTTGAACCTATCAGCTCCACCCATTTGCTTCCGGTAGCAGGTACTAGAACCCCACTTCTGCTTGTAGTTACCCACCCGTAGTTATCCACAATCGGCATGTCACTACAAAGACTTTTAACCTCATGTGTCTGCAAGCAGTCTTTCTTCAGGGAGTTGTGAAGAAAATGAGCATAAGGGATAGCTAGCTTGCGGTCACTACTGATTGATGAGCTAAGATCCTTGGCATACTCATACACATTGAGAAATTTAACATTGACCTCATCTTTTAACCACTTCTTTAGAGTTTGCTCCTTTGAACATAATCGTACAGCTTCTTGTGTGTCTTTCGGAAGAAAGAACTGAGCATTTGAACCATGGAATTCCGTGTTGCAGTTAATCAGCCATGAGATGTGATCAGAATCCGCAGCAAGCAGCTTGTTTGTACATGCACTGATTTTGAATAGAGCCACCTTGCTATCAAGTCCAACATACTTCATAAGTGGGATGTTCTTGATATTGCTGTTGTGAAACGAGGAGCTCCACTCTTCTGCTATGAATACCAGAAGCTGTATATACAAATCCTCTGAGACGCCCATTACAAGATTAGAACTGGCTATGCATTTTGCATACCATTCGTTATCAACATATCCGACATCAAGAAATTCTAGTATGGAACTGTACTCATCGTTATCAAATGAAGAGGCAAGAAGATACGCTTCATGAGATGATATATTTGTGAAACTCACGCCTTCGGTTCTTGAGTCGTTCAATATGTTCCAAAATGCAGGCTTCAGCCTATAAACTTCAGAAGGTTTGCGGAACAACTTTTGCTCTGTGTATGATTCACACGGAACAATAGCTTCATTCATCACTTTAGCTTTAATTCCATCCCGAACATGGTTCAGTTTTGGATGAGAAGACTCATTGATAGGTAAGAACCGAAACATACTAGAAAGAGTGGAAACAGGAGCACTTTGTGTTGACTTTATCAGTGAGGTAAACGCATTCATAAATGCAACCGGAACACAATCAAGAATACCCTGGTTCCATTTGTTATCCCACATAATATTTTCCCTTGATGAAGCCAACAAAAAATCCGCCTGGATAACAAACGGAAAATTTGTTACCGTCTCAGTTGGTAAAAACGAATAGATGCCAGGCATGCTTGCACCTCTATTGAGTCTTCTTCCAACTGGAAAAGCCAATGTAATTACCCATTCCTCAACTTCCGATCTAACATCAACCTTATTTTCNGGTAAACGCATTCATAAATGCAACCGGAACACAATCAAGAATACCCTGGTTCCATTTGTTATCCCACATAATATTTTCCCTTGATGAAGCCAACAAAAAATCCGCCTGGATAACAAACGGAAAATTTGTTACCGTCTCAGTTGGTAAAAACGAATAGATGCCAGGCATGCTTGCACCTCTATTGAGTCTTCTTCCAACTGGAAAAGCCAATGTAATTACCCATTCCTCAACTTCCGATCTAACATCAACCTTATTTTCATGCTTCACGGGAAACCTTTGTTTCCACATATGGTAGCCACATTCTGTGTCAACGTCATTGCCAGAAACATCAGCAGTAAGATGAAGCGTATAGAACTCAGCATCCATGCTCTTCACAGTAACTAAGTCTTTCTCACTAGAGATGGATATCGCGCTCACAGTGTTGAGCCTAGGATCCTCATTGTTGTCTTCTCTGACTGAAAGTCGTTTTATTTTAGAAAGAAATAGGAGAACTTCAGGGTGGATACTTGAAAGCTGATCTTTAACTGGTTTGACCTTTTCCGGTTTTAGCGGCAACACGAGAGTTGTGGTTGGTAGAGAGGTAGCTGAACCATATACCCTTTGAATGGCGGACAGAGTTGGATCATTTTCAACCCATTCAGGACAAATGTATCCAACATTACAGTGTTTACATGGTTTTTCGTTGAATTTGATCTGATAACCGTTGCTAAATATGTATGGCTGAGCTGTTATCAGAAACACACTCTTGAACCCAATACCTGATTACATAGTAAATAACTTATCAGAAGAGCTAGAAAGAATATACGAAAAAAAGAGAATCAAATAAAAGTATGTTATTCCATTTTGGCTCACTTAAAACGTAATGCAACTAACTGGGCTAAAAAAAGCAGTAGTAAACACATACTTATACATTTAAGTATAAAACAGCAAATGCTTTTTCTTTTCTTTGTTTGCAGCTTTACTTTCATCTGGTTTAAAATCATCTCATCGTTAATCTAAAGGAATAATGCATGTCAAAGCCAGTAGGCCACCAAAGTTTTTTTTATCCTTTCCTAAGCAACTTAATATTACCCTCAAATTTGGTAAGATTAAAAGGATACATATTAGAGACAGAATGTGCAGACATTAAAAAGTCAATAAACGAAAGTAAACATATAAATGGGTGGCATATAAGTAAGTTTTGATAAATAGGTGGCCTAAAAGAAAAAGAAATTAATAGTTGAGCGGTCTCCAAATACAAACTCAAAAAATAAACTGAAAATGAGAAGTATATACCTTTTTCCCCAATATAACCGCGCTTACGAAGACCTTTCTTAGTCGAATCCCCCACATTACAAATTGATTCAATATTCTTCATGGAAAACCCTTTCTCATTGTTGAAAACCAACAATGTGGCTGGAGCTCCAGTGTTTGTGATGTCTTTTGACGTAATCACAAACTCTAGTGACGGATCTACCCCTTCTGGATACTCGTTATCCTCAGCATTCTGTATAACAATATTCGATTAAATAGCTTTACTAATCACAACTCACAAAGCATCTTTGATCAATCATCTTCCTAAAATTTACAGAGTACAAAATATAATCTGGCTTTTTATACACATTCAGATAAAATGAAATACATAAAGTCAATAATAAAACTAAAATCACTAGCCTAAAAGTTGGAAGTCCAGATCACGATGTTATTTTATTAGAAAATTGTAAGCGTAGTTCATGAACCAGTAACAAAACTCACGACTAAAGGCTATCACAAGCTTTTTCATTAAAACTAGACAAGAGTTGTAACGCAAAACTTTTGGACATGGGAAAAATCTATGTGAAAACAGTGTGTTGGGTGTCAACAAAGCAGATTCACTTTATAAATCAAACAAATAGTAACACATAAAAATAATTTTTGATTAACAAAACACTCACTACCGAATAAAAAGATAGAAATGCCGTAAATTTCAAAAATTAAATACAAATCAATTTTTTCCTAAAATACCATTAGCATTTTCTTCATACAGTGGACATAATTGAGCATGAGCAATAACCTAAAGCAGCGACTAATCAACGATAATACCAGTGTGCATAAACATAAATCAACTATAAGGTTAATATACAAATATGTCACTAAACTTTTAAAAAAGAAATACGTTTAATCACTTAATGTAACGAACTTTCATTTTGTTCATTTGGTTTATTGGCTTATTGAATTTATGAAACATGATATGTTAAGGTCCTAAATTTATAAAAATTATATGTAAACATCATTGAACTTGAAAAAACGCAACATTTACGTTACTTAAATGCCCAAAAAATAAATATGACTTCAGTAACCCAAAATATAGAAAGTAATCTGAAATTTAAGTTCCCCAAATGAACAAAATAAAAATTTCTTATTTAGATAGTGACATATTTGTATATTGACTCATCAATTGTATATCATAACTAGACGAGTACTCGTGCATACCACCGGGATTTTATAGTGGCATATAGTTGTAGTGATTAAAAATAAATAAATAAATAAATAAAATAAAATAAATAAGTTTATTAGTTATAAACGAAAAATAACCCGGTTTGAGTCGAAAAAATGGGTCAAATTAAACCGGTTTTTATCTTTCCGAAACCCGGTTAAGTGACCCGGGTTGTCTGGTTTTCGATATATATATATATATATATATATATATATATATATATATATATATATATATATATATATATATATATATATATATATATATATATATATATATA
>LBNU01005675.1:55134-66350 GCA_014162995.1 Artemisia annua | reverse complement strand
TTCATACTCGCAAGAACATGGATCCCATACTCGCAAGATTACTCATACTCGCAAAACAATATGTCATACTCGCAGAAAAGGAAACCATACTCGCAAGACCTAGTTCATACTCGCAAAACCCTAAATCTAACAAACCAAACTCGCAAAAATATTAAGAAAAACGAATAGCACTTGAATTTTAACGTGACAAAAGATTGAAAACTAATAAAACCAATAAGACTTAATGTAAATCAAGTGTAAAAAGCTAAATAAGCCACGACTCAAAATAAGCCCTAACTCATTTTATTTATTCAAATAAAAAAATACATGCAAAGTTGACAAAACTTATAAAAGCTTTTAGAAAAGATTAAGATGACATGAAAATAAGCTCAAAAGATTTAAAGACTTAAAAGAAAGATAAAGTTGAAGCATAAAATAAGCTAAAGAAAGATATTAAGACATGGAAATAACTTGCATAAAAACAAAACTTACCTAATACAAAAATAAGCTAAGACTAACCTAAAACTAATCCTAAAACTAACTAACTTTCCAAATGAGGAGGTGATATCTATTTATAGGTCAAGAGCTTAGAAAGTTTTGATAATATTGCATCTTAAGCCCTTGAACCTTTACAATTCATGAAATTACACTAAAACTATGTTACAAACTATTAAACGTTCTTAAACATTAAACGTAACACTCGGTAACTTGAGGACTTGAGTTGACTCGTATTTCAAAGGTCTTCAAAGATGTAAAAGTGATATCTTGCTCGAATTTATGAAGCTTATCGTAATAATTAGCTTTGAACTTCGATTAAGCATCTCTTTCGTTTTTCTCGAGCCTTTAAGAAATAAATTCATCATCACGGGCTTTCCTTGAGTAAATTTCATCGTTGACTCGGCTTTTTGACACTTTTCCACATCTCGTGCTCGTTTTAGGCTTTTAGGTTGCTTTTCATGTTGTTTTTGCAATATCCTTACCTGCACGATCACAAACACAAAAACACGATATCTTTGGCGTTTAACGTTAGTTTTTGGTCTTTTAAGGTCTGAAAATGGTGAATAAAAGGTATGTGAATAAGCACATACCACAAATATATGTTGTTTTTGTGTTTTTACATGTGCAGATATGGATATGTAAGAAATGAACAAAACCTAGCCAAAAACGACAAAACGAGCACGGGATTTTGGAAAGAGCATTCAAAACGAGCACGGGAATGGAAAAAGGTTCAAAAGCCGAGGCCGGGAAAGGATTTTTCATTTATGGATCACTAAAAGCTCAAAGTGTCAAAATCAACCCTTGAAGAATCACAAAATGTCAAGTTTAGTCCTTTGAACTATTTTGCAACAATGGCAGAAGTGGTCCTTTAAAATTCAGAATTTACAACTTTAATCCCTAAACCTTTAATTATATTTTCACTAAAATCCTTAAATCATATCTATCCTAACCAGTTATTACCCAACCTAAAACAAACCCTTTTAAAATAACTAATCCAAACCCATACAGGCCCACTCCTAATCAAACCCAACCCACTTCCCTTATATCTTTGTATCCGGTCCAACATAACTTATCTAACCCGTTTATCCCTAGACCCGGTCAAACCCACCCAACCTCAGTCAAAACAAAATAAAATAACCACACCCTTTTACCCCGCCACTTTCTACTATTCAGCCACCCCTACCACAATTACCCTGCTTTCCTTGTTTTACCCGTACAATAAGTGGGATTTCTAGAAGGCTCTGACAAGGACTGACTTCGGATTGCCAGCATGGACCTTTGGCAGAATCTGATTGGTTGAACCACATCATCCAAGTGATCAAACGGCTGAGAATTAAGGAGTTTTGATGGGATGTGATCTATGGCTAAGATTAGAGATCCAGAAGCTTCAGAAGCCTAGGCTGCTCTCCTCAAAAGTCTATAAAAGCCCCCTCACATTCACATTTGGAGGCCGTTAGATTTTAGGATTAATTTAGGTCGAATTTAGTATTAATTAGCCTAAAACTTTAATTTCAGCTTTGTAAATCTCTTTTTCAATAGTGTAATCAACTTTCCAATTAATGAAATTCAATTTCTCTTTTAAATTTCTATGCAATTTATTTTCATGTTTTAGCTTAAAAGTTTCATTTATGTTTAAATAGACTTCATAAGCTTTCTCTATTGTTTTCGTAAGCTCATCTTAGCTTGTTGTAGCTTCTGTGAGTTTATTGTCACTTAAATTCTCTTTTAAGTTAATTTCATAAAGTCAAAAAAGTCAAAGTAAAAGTCAACTGCTGATTCAATAAGCTCCTAGCTTATCAGAAGACAGAGAAGACCTGAATATCTGATTTCCTTGTTGCTGAGCTTATCTAAAGATAGGCTATGTCCAAATGAATCCTCCGTTAAGCTGAGGTTGATTTGTAAGTTCCATTTATCCATTTTAGCTAAATTGTGAATTTGCTTATATAAGTGTTAAATCTCTTGCTTAATATGTGTTTTGTGCTTATTTGGTCTGCTTGAGTTTGATTATTGCTTAGTTGTATCTATTTGATCATTAGATTCTAATTTGTGCATTTTCATTTTGTTAAACTGTAATATTGCATCAGTAGTTATCTAGCTTATCATACTGTTCTTTCTGCATCATTTTAGCTTTGGTTAGTTGCATATAGCTTTCATAAGTACTCTACATCAGTAGTGTAATTTTTAGATCATTTAATCACAAAAATCATAAAAACAGTTAAGCTAAACTAGTGTTTGGATCAGTAAAGTTCAGTGTGTTTAAGATTGATTTAGTAGTTGAATTTGGTTGTTACAAGTCATATTAGTTGCATATAGATAGTTTAAATCATAAAAATAGTAGGTTATAGCTTTAAAAGTCAAAATCACTTTTAGCTTCTAAATTCTACTCATATCAGTTAGCATCAGTTAGATTTTCATTAGGATAGGTTCATAAACAGTTAAACTTGTTTATTTCAGTCTCATTCTAGCTTATTGAATCATTTTCATTCATATATGAGCAATTCAAGTTCATTTTAGTCAACCTTTTCTCAAAACTGAAAAAGTCAAAATTTCCAAAACATTTTCTAAACCAATTCTGATTTTGATTTTCCATTTACTAATCTGTGGTTCAATTGTTCTGAAACTTGGGGATTTAAGAATTTTCTTGCTCTTCTTTAAGCTAGCATTTTTATCTTATTTTTAATAATTTTTCTATAAGCTGTAGATAAGCTCAAAGTGAGCTGTTTGGCCTTTAAGGTGCCCTGCACCATTTGCATAGGTTCTAACCATCTTATTCTCAAGCTAATTCTAGCTTATTTGATTAAGTATTTGGTTTGTTCTTTGTTTTTTTGAGTAGCTCTTACATTAGGCTTGCTATACTTGTACTTTGTTAGGACTTTTTAGCTTAATTGACTAGCTTATTTTGCTCTTTAAGTTTCCCTAGGGACTGTTTGTTTTTGCTTATGATCAGTTATAGTTTGGAGATTATTTGAGCCTAGAAACTTGTTTTTAGCTTGTTTATTTGGTTAAATCAGTTAACAATAATTATAAGTAGGTTGGTATAAGTTTATTTGGTGCTTAATTTAGCTTAGTGAACCTTTGGCTTGAGCTTTTAGTAGACTTTTTTTTTCCCAAATACTTGCTTTTGCTCTTATCAGTTTATTATTTGAGCTTGTGTGAGCTTATCTGAGCTTATCACAAGAAAAGTTTTCACAAAAGTTACGAATTTTAGCTGATCTTTCAGTTTTCAAAAAGAAAAATCAAAAATAAAAATATTTTTCAAAAAGGTCCACCAGGATTCGAACCTGGTACCTCATGAAATCTAACACCCCACACAGCAAACACCAAACCATCTTGCCCTTGGGTCTTTTCTCGTTATATGCTTGATCCCTTTTTCTTTTATAACTTTCTTTTCCTTTTATATTTTAGCTTATCACATCTGCTTCAGCTTATTTTAGCTTATCCAAAGTAGCTTTTTCATTTTTAGTATTTTTCTTAGACTTTTAATAGTTTAAAGTAATTTCATAAAAGTTTCGGATGTATTTTTCAAATTTTATTATTTTCAATCATTTAATATAGTTTAAATAGTTTTTAAATCATTATAAATAAATAAAAGTAAAGAAAAAGTATTTTTCTTTTTCCCAAAATTTTCTTTTATCATTAGGAACATAGGAAAAGTATTTTCATGCCCGTAGGATCAGTAATGCTTTTATTTCACTTTTATATTTGCGCTCGTACGTAGTTTTTAAATATTTCACGCGTTTTTAGATTAGGTTACGTTTTAAGTTTAGATTGCTTTACGCTTTCGTTTTTATTGCTTTATTATATGCTTTTTAGTGTTGATTCACTTTGCGTAGTAACAATTTCCCATAATTCACTCTTTTTCACCATTTACGACACGAATCACACAACGTTTATCAAAATTCCATTCACACCTTCACTTGGACCACGACCTGAGGAAATACTTTTCTAAGTATTTCTTTCGAAAAATCACTATACTATAATTGATTCGAATTAGTTGCACGTGAGGGTATTTTTGTCATTTCACTGTTCCCACCTTTAACACACTTCAACTACCTCACTTGCACGAAAATAGACGAGGACATTTTTTGCAAATAACCAAACTAAGTCGTGTTTAACACATTAATATTAACAAAATCACACACACATAAATGTTCTATCTTCTTTAAACCCAATATCTCAACTATACAATCGAAGCTTAGCAGTCGTGATTATTCAAAAAACACACGTACCAGGTAACCACATTTACTGATTTTTACTTCATTCAAATGGTATTTGCATTTTTTTGTAACCTTAATCATTAGTGCAGTAACCATGTTTGGTAATCAATTTATTTGCGCTGTGGACAATCCTCAACATGTTTTGTATGAGTTTGTAAGTTAACACCATTATGTGCAAGCTATTATTTCTTTAAGAAACTAGTTTAATTAGTATTTAATTAACAGTGGTTAAAAATTAATTTTCATATACAGGAACTGCATAATGATTATGTTCTAGGAGGTTCCTTTCATGGCAATGGTTTTATTTACTTAGTTAACTGTTGGGGGGGGGGTGTTAGATGGAAAGTTCGTGTAAGGAGAGTCTCAGAATTTAAGTGTGTTGTTGAGGGAGCAAGGTGGAATGATTTTGTCATTCACAACATCACCTGTTCTGATGTTGAGTACATACATTTTGTTGAAGAGGGTGAGGATTTGTTTTATGTAACTTGCTATGGTGAGGATGGGTTGGAGTTTCACAATTATGAACCCCAGAGTGCCCCATTTTGGAGATGTTTAGTGCCTGTGACAGACGTATCTCTGCTTATGCAGCCGTTGCTGTAAGACTTTCTGAGATATCTGGATGGTCCAACCCCTGCTGATTCGGTCGTGGTTTCCACTAACACGACTGACTACAATGTTAGGGTGGCCAGTGATCATCTCTATGATCGATACGTCCACTCCTTCTTGTATGGCTGTGGTTGATTGAGACTGGTTCGAGACTTGAATATGAGCCCTGGTCAGTGGATGGTTTTTACTCAGGTTGTCCCGGACCAGGAATATAATGTGATGTTGTTTGAACCTGATGGAGAGGCCATCACAACTGTGGAGACATACAACACCAATATTGCCATGAATGCCCTGTGTCACCAACCACATGACTATGGTATCTTTTCCTTTATTAGCTTTAACTACATCAAGTATATGATATCTGTGTAACATTTTGGATTATCTGTAACTTACTCATTTTGTATTATTAAATTCAGATTTTGAACCCCGACGGATGTACTGGATGTGCAAATGGCCGTTTCACACTGTTTATGACCAAGAAGATAGGGCATTCTACAGAACACTGACTGCATGCTTCTGGAGAGATGGACGACTTGTAAGTGTCTTGAAAACTTTGATAATTTGTCAAATTGTTATGCTACAATTTCAATGAGATTACAAACTAAACAACTATCAACCTAAAGCAGTTGTAACTTAGTACTAGTAACACTGAATTCCATAAGCAGACTTATCCTTAATAAGCTTAATATGCAGCAATCTATAGCAGTTGTAACTTAGTACTAGCAGCACTGAATTCCATTAGCAGACTTATCTTTAATAAGCTTAATATGCAGCAGCAGTAACACACATGTAGCATTTTCATTTTCATTTGTCTGAGATATTGTTTGTCTGATAAGATGATTGATAGATCATAATGCATTAATGTGTGTTAGAATAACCCCCAAAAACTAATGCTAAGTTTTGTACATTTTGTAACAAACTATACCATCAAAGATTGTGCACAAGTACAACTTGTTTGGGTACTCTGTCGCTGTTGTGAAGCACCAAATGATACATAAGTGTTCGAAGTACGTGAGAGAACAGTGGTGGTACCTGGTCGAGGGAAGGTGAGGAGGAAGGTGTCAATTGTATCATGCTCTGGTTTCAAGGAGTTGAGGCAGGCTTTGGTGCAGCTGCAAGGATCCGTTTCTTTTTAACCGATGACACAAATAGGTCCCAAAGAGTTTTAAGGTTTGATGTGTGTTAATGGTTGTCGATGGTTTTATGTATGTTGATGGTTGAAACAATGTTTGAAAGTTTTTGTAAGTTGGATAAACTTTTTGTAAGTATCTAATGTATGATAACCCAAATGGGTTTGTCACTAGACAATGGTATGTAATTAGGTGATGTAGAATGAACCATATGGGTTTATCAATAGACAATATTATGTAGTAAACGATGTAGGTTGATAGGATGGTTTATGTAGTCCTATGTCTAATTAAATTTGTTGCTAATGCAATCTATCCGCTTAACTATAAGTTTTAAAACGGATTTTTAGATTAATTTGTGTTTTATTTCAATTTGTTGATGGTTTTAAGTTTTGTGATGCAATTAGTTAGTATATTATGGAGCATATGATTAGTGTAATGAAGTTTGTGTTTAACATATTATTGTACATGGATTAATTTCCTTTTAGTACCACCATGTTGATACGAACCAATTCGATATAGAGATATAAGAACAATAAAGATAGAGTAATCGACGTTCGAGAGGTCGAATAAGCTCTCCCAATTGACAAAAAATCAATAAACCATCATATTATTCAGCATAAAATCCATTACAACCCTAATACCCTATTTATAATAAAAGATCCCTAAACTTAACTTGTTCACTAAGAAAATATAATAAAGGAAACTAAATAAACTAATTGATTAATAATAATAATAATAATAATAATAATAATAATAATAATAATAATAATAATAATAATAATAATAATAATAATAATAATAATAGTAATAGTAATAGTAATAGTAATAGTAATAGTAATAGTAATAATAATAATAATAATAATAATAATAATAATAATAATAATAATAATAATAATAATAATAATAATAATAATAATAATAATAATAATAATAATAATAATAATAACTAGAGTAATACAGGGATCGTATCAATACTTCCGCCCCCAAAAACACCTTGTCCTCAAGGTGTTGCTTTAACAATCTTGATTCCTGGATCTCACGTTTTCACTTGTGAACCTGCGTCTAGTCGATCAACATGAAACTGCAACTGTACCTCTAAATTAGGTCTACAAAGCGACTCCTTGCTTAATCCCAATTCATCAAGAAGATACCAACCATCTTCAAGTATCCTATCAAGCAGCAAGTATGATCCATGTTTCAGCCCCACATCATCCCATGTGTCGTCACCCTTGCCGTATACAATTTCGCCAACATCGTTCAACACATGATGAACTCAAATAAGTACATATTATTATCATCATTTATCCTATTTATTTTACTTGTTTTACTTTATTATATATGAGAATCGGTACTTTAATGTTTACTTTAGTAATTCTCAGGTAAAAACATGTAATAGGTGAAACTTCGCGATTTTGGACTAATTATGGAGCAAAACGAGCAAGATGTCAAAAGTCTACTGAAATCAAGAAGATGCGTCGTATCTCTCTCAACAGATACGCCGCAATATCATACTTAGATGAACTCGAAGACCATTGCCTGACTTTGAAGAATGCACCGCATGTAATTATATCATGCGCCGCATATGAAACTTTGGTCAACGAAGAAGATCAAGCTCGTTCTACTCTAGATACGCCGCATTACACTTCTGACATACGGCGTATCACTATCAAGACTTCACCAGATACAATCCAAGATACTGAAGGACATGCGCCGCATAAAGATTGAAGTTACGCCGCATCTGAAGATGGTGTACGAATATTTCAGAATATATTAATCTTGGATCCCATGCGAAGTTAATTCAATGTGCCGCATCTACTTACTCAATGCGCCGCATAGAGCCCTAAGACAGAAACTATAAATACCCCAAGACCTAGACGAATTTTGTGTGCAACATAACCCTAAGGAGCCGAGTTCAGTCGAAGAAGCAACACAAGACACACCCCAAACAAAGATATTAGAGCTGTGAGAAGGTCCTGCATGTATTTAATTCATTAAGTAGTTTTGTTTTATTGTAATAGTACACTTTAATTCATCAGGATAGATGGGCATGTGTATGTGACTACGGAAAATCATACACACCTTTTAAAATTATTTTCCCATCAATTAAAGTTTATATGATTATGTCTTTGGTGACTTATATTAGTGCATTGATAACCTCTGTGTCTAGCTGAGCACTGCTTGGGCTGCCATACCCCTTCCTCGCCTATTTAATCTGACGTCTTTGGATAAATAGGATAGTCATAAGTAATCATTAAGAGTTTACCCGCCGATATAATGAGATCCAACGAGAAAGATTTAACTAATATACATTTCATATAAAACTAGCAATAAAACAAGTGACAAGCTACTTAATTATCAGGACAGGTCTTCTTACAGTCTCTATTATCTATCTGTGTACGTGTATGCTATTCGCTGATTCGTGCTCATTAGTTTAATTTACCGTTTAATAAAATCAATTTGTGCCAGTCTCTCAGGCTGAACCCCCCTTGCGTTAGATTAGGCTGTAAAACTAACTTAGGACATTAAAATACTGATTAGGTTAACTAGATAAATCGTTCCACTCTTAGTGATCGACACTCTACTTACCATTATATTCATACTGACCGGGTACACTGCTCGTTAAGTGTGTATGTTATTGATAAGTCGGCTATATATAAATTTAAAACTTGAGTAGGCATTAACACTGCTAAACCGCAACGACACATCACGCGCATCAACACACTATCAAAGTTGTTTTCTTCATCAGTACAAACTTCAGAAATTTTAACAACCCCTTTCTCTTCTTTTCCTTGCTCATCATTGCCTTCCTTAGGAACTGATCTTGTATTTTCAAATACTTCTTCATCTTCTTCGAAATCAGTCTTGTTATTAGGCGACAAACATCCATGTGGAAAACTAGAAGGGGGGTTGAATAGTTTACCGCTTCTTAACTTGTTAATCTTTGAAAAGCTTTACATGTAATCAACGATTCTAACTAATTAACAATAATTAATATGCAAGTATAAAGAAAGAAATGATCAAACCACAACACGATTGTTTATCGTGGTTCGGCTACAAGGACTCTTTTTCCTTGCCCTACTCCACGCCCCGAGTTTCCAACTCGAGAGTTTCAAGCACTAGTCAACAAGCTCCTTTCACGGGTGGAGAAACCTTTACAATCGTCGCTTACACTTTATCCGGTACAAAGCTAAATACCGGGTCCTAGTTCAAGGTAGAACCAATCTAACGTCGCCTATCCACTATTTCCGACACTAAGCTAGATGTCGAGTTCTTTTACAATGGTACAACCACTCCCGCCACACTATGTATTTTAAGGCCTAAAATACTAACCGATCACTACTGAATATACACAATCAAATGAAGTGTAAACTATACTAAGTTTACACAATGCTAAGCTAACAAGTCATGCAACGTTGTGTTGAATACTTGTAACTTCTCGGATGAACTTGTGAACTTCCTTTCTACATAAGAGAATCACACAAGTGAGTTGCTATTGAGTTAGATAAGATAAATGAGAGTATATGTGTAAATTATGACTCTAAGTGATGAGAGATTTCTTGCAAGTGGCTTGGTATTTATAGCCAACCAAACCAGCACACAGGTGGATCTGGCGGAACCAAAACAAGGGTTCCGCTCTTGTATCCCCAGGGTTCTGCCAGGTCTGACAGTCAAAGACTTCAAGAAATCTTTCCATATCTAGCATTGTCACATCAAGTTACTTCTAGTCAACACACAATAGATAAAGTGAGAATCCTTCCAAAATGTGTAAGAGGTCTTATGGAAAGTCAAATACTCAACCTTTCCATAAATGCTCATGATGCATGCCATGATGTCATGTTACAATTTCTATATTAAGAAATATAACAATGTTATGTTTAACATGAAATGTAAAGTCTAGTTATACAAGATTAAAAATCATGTTTTACTACGAACTAAAGTTTACACTTTGTCGTTAACAAAACTTAGCAAAGATCGTAAAATGTAAATAACGTTTTTAGGCGATATTTGTATTAACAATCTCCCCCTTTTTGTTGATGAAAAAACATAAACTTTGTTTTTAAGTAAATCACTATATCTAGTGTTAATGGTATTGCGTGTCCTCACACAATGTAATCACATCACGCCTTAAAGATAAATAATTTCACACCTCTCTTTACTAACTTTGAAAAGTAGCAAAACGTTCAAGAGAAATATGAAATCATTTATTCCCTAAAACGCCCCGGTTTTCCATTTTTGACTATGTACATCATATATTACACTACTTTAGCTTATGACGGTGTGCTTGACTTTCATTATCTTTCAATAACGATTAAGGGTCATAGAGCGAGAACACGATTCATAGAAAAGTGACCGATTGGATAAAATTCATCGTCCCTGATTTTTCACAAGTCCCAAACTAAGTGCAAAAACGAGATCACCGCCTATTTAGACGTTAGATACCAATACCACTCATGGAAGTAACTTGTGTGTGGTCACCTCCCGCTCCCAAATCTTAGTGCATCTAGAATTTTTTAATTGATTTGAGAAATGAATTGCTTCATATTTTCTCGTTTCAATATGATTTAGTCCGATAAAGATACCAAATTCATACGCTAAGTAGTTATCGATCTTCCCTTAAGAAGGTCTGCAAGAGAAAAGTGGTCCACATCAAGGATATTGGATACATACAAAGACTTTGGAATACATCAAAATAGATATAAGTTGGAGAGTACCTTCACGTGCACCTCATGCGCCCGATCTAGGATCATTCGCATGCACCTCACGTGCTACCAACTTTAGTCTTAAC
>LBNU01005675.1:21865-32063 GCA_014162995.1 Artemisia annua | reverse complement strand
TGTTTAAAGTGAAGAAATTTGTATTTTGTGTGACTATTGATCATCCAATGGCCACATTAATTTTATGTTTGTGTGACCTTTTGTAATATTTAGTCACACAAACCATGTTGGTTTTGGGTATTTAGTCACATATAATTAAGCAAACAGTGGCTAATGTTTATCCAATGGTCACATGAATTTTTAATTTGTGTGGCATTTTGTAATATTTAGTCACACATCGAATTAAAGAAAGAGTGGCCAATGATGTTAGTATTGCTAGTACTAAGTTAGTACTGCTTGATCAGAGTTACTACTGCTAGTATATAAATAAAACAGAATTAAAAACAAAAAGCAATTTCAAATTCGATAAAACTAGAATATATATACAATTTTAATGTCGCATATATCAAATTTTCAACTACCAAAAGTTAAAACCTTTTCACTATTCGCCGCCTTAGCTTGCGCTTGCACGTTTGCACTAGAGACATAATTTTTGCGCTTCGGTTGTAATTTTGGTCCAGGATTGTTTTCACTAACCTTTGGTTTCGTAGTTGGTGGTGTAACCTTTAGTAAACAAAAGACGCTTGTATCAAACATTGAATTAAATATGAAGCATTATACATATGTAGGTTGGAAAAACACATGTATGTACCTCCTCATCAAGTATAACTTGATCCTTTGGCCATGCACAGAAACTACCTCTTCTTTCCTTAACTGTCTTAAACCCATTATTCCCTACGTCCGGTATGCATGATGCATCCACTAATGATTGATCAATTAAGACTCTGTAACAATCATTTGGGAGTGGTTGGTTATGCAGCATTTGTTTTCCTTGAGTCTTGTATACGGTACCCAAAGCAACAATATTTGTTTTCTTTATGTGCCACAATTTGCACTTGATTGTCTAAAAAAAAAGAATTTTTGCATGTATATATTAGAATTAACTTATTTAAACAAAAGAATAACAAGAAACATGTTGAAATACATAATGTTGGTAGTGTTTGTGCTGTTGGAGACACATTATCCTGCAATAGGGAAGCTGGAGACCCGTTTCGTTGTGACTTTGCCGTTTTCTTAGGTCCGACATTTATAACAGGTTCCTATACGTATATATAAAACACGGTTGTGAAAACGTAGAGGGGGGGGGTGAATACGTTTACCGTTTAAAAACTTATACTTGTTGTATCAAATGTCCATTTTAGCTTGTTCTAATATGAAAGATGTTACTTGTAGTTTATGACCAACATAACTTAAAACATGTTATCACACAAGTACAATCAACAAGTCACAACACAAACAATCACATCATGCAAACATCAAAGTAACACATAAGTAAAAGGAAAGTGCAAACCGTTCACAACACGAGTATTTATCGTGGTTCGGCCTACAAGGACTCTTTCCTTGCCCTACGTCCACGCCCCGAAGTATCCAACTCGAGGTTACTTCACTAGATCAACAACCTACCTTCTCGGGCGGAGAAAACCTTACACGTCGCTTACAAGTTTACCGACACTAAGCTAGATGTGAGTCTTTTACAAGGTACAACCACTCCCGCGTCGCTTATACAAAATTACCGACACTAAGCTTAGATGTCGAGTTGCTTTTACAAGGGTACAAACACTCACCTGTCGCTTATCAAATTTATCCCACTAAGGCTAGATGTCAGTTCTTTACCAAGGGTACAACCACCTCCCCGATATAATTTTGTGGCCCAACATAAAAACCTTGTGTTTTATGGCACAAACACTAAACCATACTAAATCTATATTGAAATGATACAAGATGATCCATGACAATAAAAGTCTAATGGATATGCATGCCTAATCTACATGAACTTCTTGAATAAGAAGTCTTCAACCATTGAGGATGTCAAAGTGCCCTTGAGAATCTTCATATGTTGGAATGCTTTAATGAAGATGACTTCAAGATCTTGTAACCTTCTGGTTGATCATGAAGTATACATATGCTTACAACAGATGATGAATGTTAGCAACATTATGATCATTATGTAAAGGGTGATCTACATGGTTTTCTACTTATCTATGTGTGTGTGGATTTTCATCAACTTTGCAAGTAAACCATAAACTCCTATTTATAGGCAAACTTACACAGGGGTTTTTCAAACCATGTTCCAAAACTAACAAAGATAAAACCATGTTCCAAAACCATGTTCAAGATTATCTAAGTCAACATACTATATGTCAAATCAAGAACATCTCTTACAAGATTTATGATAAGACAAGACATATGCATATACTTGAAACTAAGTGTTGACAAGACATATGCATATTGACAAGACAAGACTATGACACATCTTACAAGTTCTTTGACCAAGTTATTTTCCAAAGATGTTTCCAAGTCAACTACAATCTATGAAACATCTTAAATAATCTATGACAAAGATATTTTTCATTTTATAAAAAATACATTTAGACAAATGTATATAATAACTTAAAAAGGTAAGTTACTTGTATATGAAAAATATATTAGTTAGCTATATAATATTTAGTAAGTTACTAAAAATGTTTTATGTACTTATGTTGTTATAAGACACATTTTTATATATTGTAAACTTACTAATATTATTTAGACACCTAATGTGGCACTTATTTTATTTGACACCTAAAGTGCACTTTGACATCTAAAATACTTAAAGACCCTAAAAGTATTTTAGTCATTCCAAGTGGTTGGTCAAGGGGTTTGATCATAATGCTACATAACAAACATGTACGAACCTGTGTTGTAGCATACGATGACTCGAGACGTTGAGAGGTGTTGAATGTTTGTTGAGACAAAGTAGGATTACAAGTAACTTGTACATTTTACGTTATGTATCAAGTTATACGTTTGTCATCAATCAAAACAAACGAGACTGTATAGATTAAATATCGTAATATTTGCATTAACAATCTCCCCCTTTTTGATGATGACAAAGTATGTAAACGTGATAGAACGTAAAATGTAAGAAGTTACTTGTGTCCGTATTACTTACTTGTATCCGCAACACACCTTCTACATTTCCTTCTCCGTTTACACTCTTCTCCCCCTTTTGTCGAAACAAAAAGGGGTGTGCCCTTGGAGTTAACTTAATTTCTCCCCGAAATGGCGAGCTTGCATCATCCCTAGTGAAGTGAATTCTTCAACTCCAATTATCTAAGGGTGTTAGCGGATCCATGGATCAAATTAAGTTCCTTGACCTACATCAAGGTTAGTGTTGTGCAACATAAAAATTATACAAAATATGCATGATGAATGAAATGCATGTTGGACTATGTTGACTTATCTCTTTCTTTTTGTCGAAACACAAAAGTGTGTCGAAGAATGAGAATAAAGATGAATGCGTGCATGCTTCCCCTAGATTGTAGCTCCCCCTTGATCAATACTCCCCGTTGCTAGGGTCCCAACGTATATGACACAAGAAATAAGAAAGCTACAAAACAAAGGTTAGTGCATGATTGTAACTCCTCCTTGATCAATACTCCCCGTTGCTAGGGTACCAACGTATATGATGCAAGGATAAGAAAGCTACAAAAACAAAGGTTAGTGTATGATTGACTCCCCCTTGATCAATACTCCCCGTTGCTAGGGTACCAACGTATATGATATAAGGATGAAGAATCCTACAAAATAAAGGTTAGCATAAGACAATAATTTTCCTATGCTTGACGGAAGCTCCCCCTTGTTTTAGGGCGTCAATATTAACCTTCAAAACAAAAGTTAGTATAGAAGATGCATCATGAGTGCATGATGGAGATTCCTCCTTGTTCGAAGGTCTCAAGTAGCACCTAAAATAAAAGAAAAAATAATCGATGCAAAACTTCATCCTTAGATGAGTATGCTATATACGATTGATCGTATATAATGGTGAACCTACAATGAAAGAGTTAATGCAATATATTTCATCTCAAAGAAAAATAAGATGTATATATATAAATGATATAGGCGACTCAAGGTAGAGACCCATGATATCAAAGATCTTATGAGGTGCATTCTTGTAGGAAGAAATACAATTATAAGAGAAAAAATTGTATTTTTCTAATAAGAATTACAATAAAAACGTGAATATAATATGATAGAAACCTACAAAACAATGCCTAGAGAGAAGACATGAGGATGAGATGCTTCTAATAATATTATATACTAACATGGAATGAGTTTCTCACCTAAAAGATTGTTTTGAAGAAGTGTGGTAGTCAAAAATTTGAAAAATAGAAAATAAAAATTCTGCAGGTGGTCTGGTGGAACCCTGCGATAACACGGGCGGAACCCTTTTGAGGGTTCCGTCTGATCCGCTGGGCCATTTCTGGGTTTCCAGAAAATTGCACTGGCGGAACCCTCGTGAAGGTTCCGCCTGATCCGCCAGACCTGGAAAACAACACAGTCCACTTTTTAAAGACGATTTTCAAATTTTTCAACAACTCCTAAAAACACAAATATAACTCATATCTGATTAGGAACTGTAAAAATTATACTTAAAACACGCTTACCATTTGAAACTCATGTGTATAGAAAATGCTATATCGAAAGATAAGGATAAAACATATCTACTCATGCAATCCTAAAATTCACAACTAGAGGGATAAGCAACGAATATGACTTTATCATCTACCAAAGATGATGTATTTTGCCATAATGCATGCTTGAATGAAATTGAAAGGAAGTGATAACAATAATCACCTATGAACAAGAGTTCACATGAAGAGAGTACTAAAAATACTAAACACCTATATGAGGATGAAAATGACATCATAAGATGCGAGAGTGTTGATTAGACCAACGTGTTGAGAATGAGAGTTTGATTAAAATATCGTTTGCACTTACAATGACGTGCATGATATGTGTCGACGAAGGAAAAGGATGAGATCCTATGATGGTGTTCTAGACTCCATTGGTTGTTGGTTGTGGAGATGAAAAACTTTGTCGAACCTATGATGTGTTTTTCACTTGATGAGGTATTGGGGTTGAAAGAGTCTTGAACTCTTAAAAAGAGAAAAAGTCAAAGGCTTGAAGCACTTGTGGTTTTGTGAACCGACTTTAACTAAATGAAGTGTACCTATGTGTTGGTGTTTTAGGATGTAAGAAACATGAGTAGATGTTCTTTAAATACAATTTGACATAATACAAATATGTGAATGAATTTCTCTCCTCCTCAATAGGTGGACATCCAACATATTGTGTAATGCATTGTATAAAGAATAATGATGAAGTGTTTAGGGATGTTGATTAGCATACAAAGAACTTTATCCTTGAAGTCATGTAGCTCTTCTCTATCAATGCGAGATGATCGCATGAAGAGGCATGTGGTTTTCTCAAGAGAGGTGGAAAGGATTATAATATTGGTATGGAGGTGACGATGTTGGTGATAATGAGTGATCTTGAGGATTGAGGTTAGGAGACTCTTTTTGAAAGTGGGTAATCATTAATGGATGATTAGGCATCATGGAATTTTGAGGTGTTTTGTTGGTTGACGACCAAAGGTGGATGTGTGAAATGAGGGGATGACTCTCGACAACACTTGAAGCTTGGATATCTTCTTTGTGTTCTTCACTTGTTTGAAAGTGGAAAAGACGCATTTCATAATGAAATTCACTTGACTTTCGACTACATACCGAAGTATGACAATGAGTGTATGGATATGACAATTGCCCTTTGTTTCAAAGAGCGACACAAGGGTGAATATAAGGTTATGTATCATGAAAGATGGTTTGACCTTAATGGGTTAGGTTGTAGTGGGGATGACACACTTGTTTGGTTACATTGTAGAATCTTCTTGTGAAGATGACTAGGTGTGTATATTGACTCTTGGTTTCTTTGAGGGCATGGAAGTGGTGGACGACTCGATATTGGTAAAACAAAGGATAACTCGGTTTTTCATTTCACATTGGTGGTTTAAGGTTTTGGTGATGAAAGGTTATGAGGGTGATTTGATCATCAAAGACCAAGAGATGTGTTAGTGTGTGATAATGATGGAGGTTTTGATGGTTTTGGCAAAAGGTTTTCTAAGGTTTCCAAATAGGGTAGTGGTGATGTTGGTGGTGTTTGAAAAAGCTCCATTGGTGATTGAGGTGATGGAGGTTGAGTTTGTTGAAAAGGTGACGTTGCATCACTTGGTTGTGAAGTGTGTAGGTTTGCATTCCCATGTTCGGGAGAAAATGGTGGAGTTGCAAGATTGAGTAAATCTTGAAAAGTGGTTATGTTGGTGTTGCAAGGTGTTGGTGTTGTGAGGTTGAAATAATCTTGGATGGGTGCGGAAATATCAAATGATGACTCACTTGAAGATGATGAGGTTGATTTGGTGGTTTTGTTTAAGCAACAAGGTTTTACACTAATTCCAGTGTGTTTTCTTGATGTTTGGGATGAGATGACTAAGTCNAAATATCAAATGATGACTCACTTGAAGATGATGAGGTTGATTTGGTGGTTTTGTTTAAGCAACAAGGTTTTACACTAATTCCAGTGTGTTTTCTTGATGTTTGGATGAGGTATTGGACTTAGTCATCTCAATTCTTTTGGCTAGTTTGAGTTTTGAGATTGGGTGAAGAAATGGTTTTGGTGTGAGGGTTTGTTCAAAGATGATCACATTTATAGGACAAACATGTCATGAGATGAGTGTTTGGATTTGATGTTCAACCATACAAAGATGGAGGTTTGTAATGATTTGAAAGATTACCAAGAGCTTGTCAAATCATTGGAGGTCAATCCAATGAATCGGAGTTGGGTTGAGTGAAAGATCATCATGAGCACTCAATGCTATGAGTTCATGGGAGATGTTTTGGTTTGAAGGATTCTTTGTGAGGGTTCCTTGGGTTAGCTGGTTTGAATTTGATGGTGAAGGTGAAGGTTCTAATCCTATAGGTGGTAAAGTGTGGTTGAGTTTGTTAAACGAGTGTTTAGACAAAGGGCTTTTTGAGCAATGCACTCAATGGATTCAAATGAAGGTAAGGATGGTGGATTGGTTTATCTAGGTGGTTGCTCTTCTAGTGTGTCTAATGAAGGATGAATCCTAATTAGTTGTGATCCATTGGTTGGTACAACTAGCGGGTGAGGTGCTTGAAGTTTTTCTCATGTTTGTGAAGCTTATGGGTTGAGATATATCACACGGTGAATGTGATGAAATGATGGTGAGAGAACAAATGAACTTAAGTGCTAAATGTTTAGGGATGAAAACCTATTGACATTTGTTTTTGTTCCTATTGATTGGGAGAGTACTATGACGAGTGTTCTAGTCGTGATGAGTGTTTTAACAAACATTGTTAAAATACTTGGGTGTTGATTTTCGGATATGACATTTAATGACTACGGTAGTAAGTCAAGTTTACTTGAATATTTCGAACGAAATACTTAAGTTGTCAATCCTACTTAGTTGAGATTGGATAGAAAGACTCGATAATACATCTATAACTTAAGATTAAGTTATGACTCGACGTAAATCCTTATCGTCTTGAAGGATGAGTTAAGGATGAAAGAGTGTTGCGAGTGTGTGTAGTGATCACAAATACTCAATGGCTCGAGGATTACAAGGAACAAGTTTTCGGATTTCTTCCTCTATGGAGAAAGGTATCTTGAATCGTTCTTGTGAAGTTTGGGTCTTAAATGAGTGAACATTAGTGAGAGGAATCCTAGTGATAAAAGTGAGTGATCTTAAGTGAGGGTCTTAAATGAAAATTTAAAAAGAAATCTTCATGACTGGCGGAACCCTCAGACTACACAGGCGGAACCCAGTTTTTGGTTCCGCCTGGTCCGTTGGGCCAAATTCTGGAGTACCCAGAAAATGCACTGGCGGAACCCTTTGGAAGGTTCCGCCTGATCCGCCAGACACCAGAAATGAGGCAGTCCACTATTTCGAGCCTCGAGACGAATTTCAAATTTTCAAAAACTCCTAAAAACAAAACTTAAATATAGTACTGATTAGGAAATGCAAAAGTTGGATATAGAAAAACTCTAACCGTTAGACTTTGACCGGGGGCTAACGAATTTCACTATACATAGTGAAATATCCATAGACTTGAAAATTTGACAACATCCCAAATGTTGTCTACCTGCATATCCGTTAGTACAAGACAATGTACAAGGATAACAAATGATACTAGAAGTACATATATCCATGAAACACATTGTTTAACTACCAAATAGTTCAAATTTCAAGTAGTGCCAAACACTCCTTAACAATGGACATTTATTGACTCCCGAAACACGTTCAAGTATCCTAATAATACTTGGAACATATGCACCTAATTAGATGTGATAGATTAAAACTAAAAACACATATTCTAACACATGTTAGCATATAGATCAAGCCTCGGATTATGAGCTTCCCATAAATGGAAATTAACCTAAGCATTGAAAATTGATAACAACAAAGTGTTATCGTCCAAACATGACACGGTTAGTTTACATGATCAAACAAAGATAAGTTTCTATCGTATAGCACGACACATCCATTAAACATCATTGTAGAGGCATGTATACCAAACACCGTTTTACAACAATACTACATGTATAAAAATGTAGCGACTCACTTAGATGCGTGACCATATTCCAAGATATTTAATTAGTATTACTTAATTCTCATTCCTAAGTGAATAATGCCAAATAATCACATAACATATGCAAGGAAGAATATCTAAATCAATAAGCAATACAAACACAAATATTCAACTTAGTACACACAATCTAGCAAATATAACATCCAAAAACTCACAATCCAAACGCAATAACGTGCTTACGAACTAGTTTTAGGGAAAATCGTTTTTTAGGGTTAGCACAGAAAAACCCTAAATCGATTTTGTTGGGTTATAAAGTCAAAGTACTGCTAAAATAATCAAAGTGTTGTTCAAAGTACTGCTGTTTATCAAGGTGCTGCTTGTTGACTAAATCAAAGTACTGCTAGATAAAGATAAAGACTAAATCGTTTGAAGATAAAGACTAAAGTGTTGATTTTAGAGATGTATTGTGCTACTATCTAGAATATTTCTATTAGTTAGGGTATTGTAACTTTCGTTCAAGTATTGTAAACCGACTAGGTTTTCTTGTGCCGTAAAAAGGATCCCTAAGTCATTGTTATTAGTTTAGAGAGTTTTTTAGAGAAGATAAAGTTCGATAAAAAAACCTTTTTTTTTAGGGTGTTGTGGAATCCTGTATTCATTGAAACAGGTTCAAGGTTCAGATTGAGAATTTCTAATATTAAAAGGTTAATATCAGTATTTATATGTTATTTCTTAATGTTTAGGTATTATAGATTAGATTACTCTTGTTCTCTCTACTTTAAACAAAATTGAACTGATTGATATGTTTTTCTAAATATGGAATTCGAATGTTCATATGGTGTCCTATTTGATTATGTATGTACTATTATTATGGCGATTATCCAGCTGAAGATATTTGTAACTCATAACCTTATATAACAGACAACATATTGAGCTATACAAGTATGTTGGACCTTGATGATTACATGATAATCTCTTTTTTTGATTGATATTCATCCGTATGTTCATATACTAAAAGTTGGTAACAGGAGGTCATCTACCGCATGTTCCACCTCTGCTCCGACATTTTCATCGCCCGCACTCCCATCGACTCCTTGTAGTGATATGTTAAGAAACTACTCACATTGATTAGAGAAGCCACCACCCACGCCTCTCACCGAACTGAACTAATGACGTATATCTTACTCCAAATAAAATGCAACAAAGATACAGACTGTAGAAAGACAACAGATGTTGGCCCCTTACATCTGTATAATCGCATCCAGAATTAACAACTGTATCATTAACAGATCATAACTAACATATCAAAGAATCGGAATGAAATGGTATTCTCCACGATATGATCAAGTGTAGAGAAAGGTTGATCTCAAAAGAGTTCCCTCGTTAACTGCTCATAAGGATCAGCATAGATGACATGAATGATGAGCGTATCTAGAGGTATCGACAAGGAGCTTGAACGACGTGCCATTGTATTCGTTCCTCCCACTGGAAACAACCGCGTACTATCAAAGCTAGGCTCATCCAACTTCCATTTGCAACTCCAAGTCTTAGAAGATGCAACATTGTAAGATGTTAGATCCTAGCGTTGACCTTACAAATCCTCTAAACGCATATCTACCACCTATAAACGGTACTACGAATCATATTTCCATCATTCGCCATTTTCTCTTTGTTTTGGCTCCTCCAATAGAAGCTCCTGAAGACCATAAGTGTAATCTTTTCAACTCCTATAC
>LBNU01005675.1:0-20598 GCA_014162995.1 Artemisia annua | reverse complement strand
TCGAGACGTTGAGAGGTGTTGAATGTTTGTTGAGACAAAGTATGATTACAAGTAACTTGTACATTTTACGTTATGTATCAAGTTATACGTTTGTCATCAATCAAAACAAACAAGACTGTATAGATTAAATATCGTAATATTTGCACTAACAACGTCGATTCACAAGATACGATAGATCGGGTTTTAAGCTGAGTAAACTTGATAGATTCTTGGTCACACGTGACTTTTTTGAATCATGGTGTGATGCTTCTGTTACTGTGCTATGTCGCTCATTTTCTGACCACTACCCTCTTAGGCTTGCGGTTGGGCTTCCAAATTTGGGTCCAAAAGCTTTCAAGTTTTTCGATATATGGATTGGAGATGTCGAGCTCCTCCCATTCATTTCAAACTCATGGAATGGATACCCTCATGGGCTCTCTCCTTACCTGAGATTAAAAAATAAGATTAAACCTCGTAGGTTGGATATTAAGAATTGGATTGCTAACCGTCTCTCCTCTCAACGTGATTCTAAAGCCCGTCTCAAGCGTTCTCTGGAAGAATGGGATATCAAAGTCGAGAATGGTCTTATAAATGACTTTGACATCTATAAAAGGGAGGAATGGATAATGGATCTTGAAGCGCTTGATCAGTTAGAGAGAGATGACTTGAAACAAAAATCTATGGTGAGATGGGCCGTGGAAGGGGATGAGAACACCAGGTACTTTCACTCTTTGTTAAGGAATAAGTTCGCGAATTTTACCATGAAAGGTATTCTTGTGAATGGTTCTTGGTGTGTCTCCCCTGTTTCTATTAAACAAGCTGATGTGAATCACTTTTCGTGTTGATTCAAAGAGCGACCTAGGGATAGACCTTATTTTAGTAGCTCTCTATTTCGCAAACCATCTACCCTTGATGCTAATTTTCTCGAATCTGAAATTTCTATGGATGAGGTTAAAGCAGCTGTATGGAGCTGCTCAAGTTCTAAATCGCCCGGTCCGGATGGTTTTAACTTTAATTTCATCAAGGCTTACTGGGAGGTTTTGAGGTTTGATTTTTTTCGACTGTATTAAACACTTTGAAACTTTCGGGAAGCTGGCAAATGGATGCAATCCATCGTTTATTGTACTTATTCCTAAGTAATGTGATCCCCTTGGTTTTTCGGACTATCGTCCCATCAGTTTGATTGGATGCGTGTACAAAGTGATCTCTAAAATTTTAGCGCTTCGTTTAGCTAAAGTGATCCCTACTATCATCGGGCCAAATCAAACGGCTTTTTTAACAGGGAGACAAATCCTCGATGGGTGTTTGATTGCTAATGAGATCATCCGTATGGCTAAGATTGAAAATCATAAACTTCTTCTTTGTTGGCATAAATATTACGATATTTAATCTAAACACCCTCTTCATGTTTTGATGATGACAAAGATGTAAGTTACAACACATAACGTAAAGTGTTTAAGTTACTTGTGATCACAAATCATCTATGCATTCATACGTCAACATCTCTCGACATCTCAACGTCTCGAGTATGCTTCAACAATCACTTAACGTATGTATAAACAAATGTCTAATACATTTTATGATCAAAGAGATTTTTATTTAGACATTACAAATTTTATAAAATATTATAAACATTTTATATATTTTAGAAAAACACTTTTGGTAATTAAAGGAAAATGTTTAATTCAAAATAAATATATGAATTCAAATTTTTAACCAAAAACAGTTAAAATTTCACTAGATAAACTTTCCCCAGAAAAAGACAAGTTTTCTGACCGTTTCGACAGGGCGGCCCCCTTAATTGTATGGGCGGCCCCCTTAATTTTAAGGGGGCCGGCACCTATTTAAGGGGGCCGGCACGCTCCTGTTGTCAGAAATGATTCCCTATAAATACTGGTTCATTTCTGCAATTTTTCCCAACCTTTTGCACGAAAATTTTCAGTTCCAATCCTTTCCAAACATCTTTGTAAATCCTTTGATCATAAGATTATAAGCTTTTGTTTCAAGTGATTCAATCCTTCACCTCTCAAAGTGCAAGAGAAGAATACTTCTTATCATCAAGTCAAAGAAGTATTAGAGTCTAGTTTGTATTGATGTGAAGTTGTAGAAATAAGTTATGTAAGTATATGTAATAAGTAGATAAAGATGATCTTACTTAGGAGTGAGTCAATAGGTGAGCAAGAAGAGGTGTGAAGAAGTAGTAGTGTGAAGAAGTCATGTAGTCGGGAAGAAGTAGTGGCGTGAAGTAGTCGAGTAGTTGTGAAGAAGTAGTGGTGTGAAGAAGTCGTGTGTAGAAGTTGTGTAGTGATCGAAGTCGTGTCGTGAGTTTGGTCCTAGCTAGCATTAGGACTCGACATTTTGCTTGGTGTCGTTAAACGGTGTAAGCAAAGGTGTGTACGGTTTTCTCCGCCAAAAGGGAGCTTGTTGAGTAGTGTTGTGAACTCTCGAGTAGGTGACTCGGGGAGTGGAGTAGGGCAAGGAAGGTGTCCTTGTAGCCGAACCACTATAAATCATCGTGTCCGGTTTGCATCTTCTTTCTCTTATCTCTTTACATTTATTCTTGCATTTATCGCTTTATATCTATTCTTGCATATATGTGTTGGTTGTTGCTTATATTGTCATGATGATTGATTGTGTTATAGTTACAAGTTAATATTGTGATGGTGTGTATAATTATATGATATGATCTAATAGATTATTATTCACACTCCTCATATTGAGTTTAACTTAATAGATGATTTAATACAAAATGTTTTAAAATTTTAAAAGGAAAACATATTCACATAAAGATCAACCAAAGCTCTATTCATAAAACTAAGTTTTAAAAACAAACTCAAAAGCACACATATATAATTGATCATATTGATTATATATTGTTTTCATAATAAACTTTAATTGAATATTTTGAAACAAACATTTTATTAAACGAAAAAGAGGTAAAACTATTCAACCCCCCCTTCTAGTTTTCCACAATTGGTATCAAGAGCCACGTCGCTCTAATTTTCAAAACAAATGGTTTTAAAAATTGAGTACGATCCATGTATCAAATTACCTATTAAGGAGGATTAAATATGAAAAGTGTTTTGTTGATTAACTTGTATTAGTTTTGATGTTATATACACTAATTATACTAGCTCGAAATAAAATTATGCTTAAAATAAAGTGTTATATGTTCGGTATTAAACTCATAAAGTTTCACACATTTCCGCAAAGTTAGAAAATATTTTTTTAACAAAAAATGCATTTTTGAGTATCAGATGGGCGGCCCCTTTAATTGTCTGGGCGGCCCCCTTAAATACTAGGCGGCCCCCTTAAATATTTAAGGGGTCCGCCTGTCTGATCGTCAGTTTTTCAGAAACTTTGAAAAATCATATAAAATTAACCGTAACTCCGTAGAAGTCGTGCCACCCGGCGTTTTAAAGGTAATTGAGTCTAATTTCATTTAAAAATACTTAAAAATAATTATTTCAAAGTTAAATTGTCAGAAAGGCAAAATACTACACGGTGGTCAAAAATTTGTGTCTCGTTTTAACATAAAACTTGTATTTTACCTTTTCCTTCAATTCGGGCATTCCTAGTTGGTATATCTTTGAAAATTTAAGTATTTATACTTTTAAAATATTGATCTTTAAAATGGGGAGGAAACTATTTTCTTTCAAATAAAATCGAGCTATGTAAACATTATTGTATATAATACACAAAACGACGACAAGTGTTTTATGTTTTATGTGAACTTCTTTGTGATTTTATTTTCTTAATTGAATATATTAGATGATTGTTGCTATTTGAAGTTTAGCTAATTGTATATCTAAGCATATGTGCCCTATTAGTTTATAGCTAGCTTTCCGGTTTATACTTAACTAGATCTTATGCTAGATTTCTTGCGTTAGGATTGTTATAATATGCTTGCACTACATATAGGTATAGATGGCTTAATGTTACTCAAACATCTTGTAAATGAGTTAAATCTAGTCACCTAAATATTTCAAACAATTTAATCTATTCTCAACAATACACTTAAATATTTTTAACAAATTACCTTGTTTTACCCCAGGTTGTTTAAATAAGAGAAATTGAATCATTTTAAAACATTAGTAGTTATATAAAAGAAAAAGTATTTTCAAAATCTAAGTGTGTTCATTATACGTAACAACGAATAGTTTTTCACATAAACAAGACATATAACAATTATGTAATAATAAGTCAACTTTCAATCACTCACTAACCTCACTCATAAATAATCTTAGGATTAATGGAACACACTATCAAAATGTCTATCTTTTTTAAATGAGTGTTCGTGAGGGTCAAGAAAGATCTTGATATTATATCAATTTCATTATTCAAATTATGGTTGATATATTTATCAAATCTAATTGATATGTTTTTGAGTGTGGACAAGAAATTGGATTGTTATTTGTTTAGTTTCAAGATTATATCAAATTATAACAAAGGATATAGTCTTGAATCTACATACTCAATCACACTCGATTGATATGAAAATAACAAAATCCTTTTCCAAGACGATAAGAATATGCATCGGATCATAACTCGCACTTGTGAATATGATGTCATATTGAGTCTACTTGTTCAATAGTTTTGTTCCAAATATTTAGCAAATATATGCATAAAATACACAATGTAGTAAGATTGACAACTTGGATGTTTCGTCCGAAATATTCAAGCAATTTACATTGCAATGCAATGGATAAATGTGTCATATCTGAAAAACCAAACATGAGCAAACTAACAACATATGTAAACTTTGCTCACACTACTTAAAATCATCACTCCAAGCTAAAATACATACTTAAGAATAATACACACTATATATTCTATGTATTTCATTTTCTTGTAGCATGAATGGTTGTGTTACAAGATAATGCACTACACATTCCTTTTTGAAATAATATAAGTTATTAGAATTGAAAAATAACTTTTCAAAATGCATAAACAAGTAAAATTCATTTTTTCAAATACTAGTTAAATTATGATATATAACATTGGCAAAAATCATTGAAAATAATATTTGTTTAAGAATATAAAAATGTCTAGTTTTAATATCATTTGAGAATTACAAACTCACTTAAGATAAATAATCTTAATGAAATATATTTCACAAGATATGCTAAGGAGCATTCTTAAATCAAGCACATTTGTTAAATCTAGTAATATGCCATCAAAATCAAACAACTGGTAAATCATGAACAAAAGATTAAAACATTTTGTTTACTCTTATCTAAACATTCAACACGTCGCCATTGAGATCCTGAGTAAAATACATCTAGATTTACCTTCATAAAAACATGATATTTGAATCACATTAAGCCAAGTATTAGTGAATCAAGCAAACTTCATATTTGGTACCCTTCGTTAGGTAAATTTAGGAACTCAATTTCTTCTAAAAAGAGAATGACTACTGGAGAATCTATTGACTAGTAATTCAATTTAACCTAACGGTTGAATTGCTTCTATGTGAGAAGTTGGGTGTGTGTAACCCGTAAAAATGGTTGTGTTTAGCCTGAATTGAGCACCACTAGTAATAGTCTCATACTCATTCTCCAACTTGATTAAATGGTTTTTCCTAAATATAACTAACGCTAGTTTACATTTATGAACTTTGTTTTTCACTATAGACTTTCATTCCTAAATTTATGGCATCTCGCATATATGTAATTCCAAGATGTTTATTTGCTCCTATGTGATTTGATTGTATGCCTTCATAATTATTTGCTTAGTTATTGAATGCATGTTTATTATAAAAGTTTGACTATTGTGTTGATATATGCTTAAATGGCTTTACATGCTTAATCCTACATGTCTCATTCATCTAGGTATACATTTCTTGTCTTTAGAATTTATACCCTTGTTTCATGAGAACCTTAGTGTCACGATCCGATAGGTCATAATAGTCTCAAAGTTGTCTTAAATGTCCTAGTGTCTCCATACATACTCACTTCCTTATTCATCATCTTGTCTCCCTCCAAACAATCCACTCATTTGTCAAGAGAAAATTAGATACTAGTCTAATACCTCTCTTAGTAGGTGTGACAACTTAATTATTTCATCCGAAATGTTTAAGTACTTTTAATTAGCGAAATGCAAATTAAAATGTCACTCATCGTTCGTGTCTATTCTGTTTCTCTAAAACTTTAAATCATGACTCTATTATAATATAGATGTCAAACATCTTCCGTCCACCGTTTCCGCTACCATCTTTACGAAAACCTCATACCTCGTTTTGTGATTGTTCTTTAAACATTCGCAATACTAGAGAAGAGCTACATAACTTCGTGGATGAAGTTCATTGTATGCTATCCTTCATCTTTCGTGTCATTGTCAAGCTTATCACTTTCGTGTTGATTCGTCTTTATTTTTGTTACACTTTACATCCGGATGAGCATGAACCTAAACCCACATCACACCACTTACATATATCCTTCTACCTTAAACCTAAACCCACATCACACCACCAAACTCTCCAACATTCTTGCTCCCAAGAATATATCTCTATTAGCCCAACATATTTACCCACAATCAACCTCTTCCGTTTCATACTCTCCACCAAATTGAAATAAAATACCGAGTCATCCTTTATACTACCAATCTCGAGTCATCCACCATTTCCATGCCCTCAAAGAAACCAAAAATCATTATCATACCTCCTAAACAATAAACCTCAACCTCAACCTTAAAACACCCTCCACCACATCTTAATCTTTATCCATCAATGGATATCCCAACTCACAATTGTCTCCACCACCAAAAGTGTCACCACTACAACTTAATGTGTCATCGATCTAGTCATCTTCACAAGAAGATTCAACCATGCAACCATCTCCTACACTCTACTAAATGTGTCATCACCACTACAACTTAATCCATAAAGGTCAAACCATCTTTCATGATACATAAACCTATGTTCACCCATGTGTCGCTCTTTGAATCAAAGGGCAACCGTCATATCCATACACTCATAAACATGTTTGTCTATGTCATCAAAAGTCAAGTGAATTTCATTATGAAATGCGTCTTTTCCACTTTCTAACAAGTGAAGAACACAAAGAAGATATCCAAGCTTCAAGTGTTGTCGAGTCATCACCACCTCATCCAAGTGAATTTCATTACGAAAGGCGTCTTTTCCACTTTCTAGCAAGTAAAGGCCACAAAGAAGATATCCAAGCTTCAAGTGTTGTCGAGTCATCACCACCTCATTTCACATATTTACCTTCGGTCGTCAACCAACAAAACACCTAAATAACCCATGATTCCCAATCATCCACCTTTGTCAAACGATATATTAATCTAAACCATACTTGTGAACCCTTTGCCATCACCTTCCCGTTCCATCCATGCTCATCCATCTTCGTTTTTCTACGTTTTTAAAAGAACGTACCATCTTCATCATCATCTTCTTTTAATTCTTTTTGAGTATATATTTTGGCATATTTCGCCAAAATGTGTCGGTCGAATTTTTTTTGGGTCGTAATCATTGCCATGTCTTAAGCATTAGTCATGATATTTTAGATTTAGGTTGTAGCTTTCAAAACAATAATTGCATGTGTCATATTTTTAGTCCATATATCTTAGACATCCATATCTTGTTCCCCAATAAGTATCATACATATATCTATCATCATCATTATGTATATGTGCATTCTTTTTCAACTAACTTTGCCTTGTAGCACTCTTTCGTTACTTGATTTCTTGGTGCCTCAAATAAAGGGGAGCATACACCAAGGGGGAGCATTGGCGATGTGTATTACATCCCTATCTTTATATATTTTTGTTGCAAGAAACTAACCCTTGATGCAGGTTAAAAGTTTACAATTTATTTGATTCATGGATCCGCTAGATTCATGTTTTAATGGTTGATAGGATCAAGGCTTCACTTACGATGATGCAAGCTCGCCTTATACATTCTATCTCAAGGATTGAAGTGTAGTAGAAGTCTCATGTAGGAGTCCACCTTTTTGCTTCGACAAAAGGGGGAGAAGAAGTGTAAACAAGTAACTTATACATTTTATTATGAGTTATAGTTTACATAGTTTGTCATCATCAAAAAGGGGGAGATTGTTGGCATAAATATTACGATATTTAATCTAAACACCCTCTTCATGTTTTGATGATGAAAAAGATGTAAGTTACAACACATAACGTAAAGTGTTTAAGTTACTTGTGATCACAAATCATCTATGCATTCATACATCAACATCTCTCGACATCTCAACGTCTCGAGTATTCAACAATCACTTAAGGTATGTATAAACAAATGTCTAATACATTTTATGATCAAAGGGATTTTTATTTAGACATTACAAATTTTATAAAATATTATAAACATTTTAATATATTTTAGAAACACTTTTGGTAATTAAAGGAAAATGTTTAATTCAAAATAAATATATGAATTCAAATTTTTAACCAAAAACAGTTAAAATTTCACTAGATAAACTTTCCCAGAAAAAGACAAGTTTTCTGACCATTTTGACAGGGCGGCCCCCTTAATTGTATGGGCGCCCCCCTTAATTTTAAGGGGGCCGACACCTATTTAAGGGGGCCGGCACGCTCCTGTTGTCAGAAATGATTCCCTATAAATACTGGTTCATTTCTGCAATTTTTCCCAAACTTTTGCACGAAAATTTTTAGTTCGAATCCTTTCCAAACATCTTTCTAAATCCTTTGATCATAAGATTATAAGCTTTGTTTCAAGTGATTCAATCCTTCACCTCTCAAAGTGTAAGAGAAGAATACTTCTTATCATCAAGTCAAAGAAGTATTAGAGTCTAGTTAGTATTGATGTGAAGTTGTAGAAATAAGTTATGTAAGTATATGTAATAAGTAGATAAAGATGATCTTACTTAGTAGTGAGTCAATAGGCGAGTAAGAAGAGGTGTGAAGAAGTAGTAGTGTGAAGAAGTCATGTAGTCGGGAAGAAGTAGTGGCGTGAAGTAGTCGAGTAGTTGTGAAGAAGTAGTGGTGTGAAGAAGTCGTGTGTAGAAGTTGTGTAGTGATCGAAGTCGTGTCGTGAGTTTGGTCCTAGCTAGCATTAGGACTCGACATTTTGCTTGGTGTCGTTAAACGGTGTAAGCAAAGGTGTGTACGGTTTTCTCCGCCAAAAGGGAGCTTGTTGAGTAGTGTTGTGAACTCTTGAGTTGGTGACTCGGGGAGTGGAGTAGGGCAAGGAAGGTGTCCTTGTAGCCGAACCACTATAAATCATCGTGTCCGGTTTGCATCTTCTTTCTCTTATCTCTTTACATTTATTCTTGCATTTATCGCTTTATATCTATGCTTGCATATATGTGTTGGTTGTTGCTTATATTGTCATGATGATTGGTTGTGTTATAGTTACAAGTTAATATTGTGATGGTGTGTATAATTATATGATATGATTGATTGAGTTTAACTTAATAGATGATTTGATACAAAACGTTTTAAAATTTTAAAAGGAAAACATATTCACATAAATATCAACCAAAGCTCTATTCATAAAACTAAGTTTTGAAAACAAACTCAAAAGCACACATATATAATTGATCATATTGATTATATATTGTTTTCATAATAAACTCTAATTGAAGATTTTGAAACAAACATTTTATAAAACGAAAAAGAGGTAAAACTATTCAACCCCCTTCTAGTTTTTCACATTCTTTTTAAAGTTGATTTCGAGAAGGCCTTCGATAGCGTGTGTTGGAAATTTCTTCTAGACGTTATGTCCCAAATGGGATTCGGTAATAAATGGATATAGTGGATATTCTCTTGTTTATCTTCATCCTCAATTTCGGTTCTTATTAATGGCTCTCCCTTGAATGAGTTTAAAATGGAAAGGGACCTTCGTCAAGGTGACCTACTCTCCCCTTTCCTTTTTCTCCTCGTTGCCGAAGCTCTCCAAGTTTCTATTATTGAGGCTAGTAACAAAGGATTCTATAAGGGTGTTTATCTTTCTGAAGAAGGATCAAATGTCTCGCTTTTACAATATGCAGACGATGCTCTTTTCTTTGGAAAATGGTCTAGATCAAATACTAGAAACCTTATTCTCATCCTCAAGTGTTTTGAGGAAGCATCAGGTCTTAAAATTAATCTCTCTAAGAGTAGACTTTTTGGTTTGGGTGTGGGATTAGACGAGGTTGAAGCGGTGGCCTCCTCCTTAAATTGCTCTCACGATTCCATCCCATTTATGTATCTTGGCCTCCCAGTCGGGAAAAATATGAACTTTTGTGATGGTTAGGGGGAAGTGGTTAATAGGATTTGCACCAGGCTTTCGGCTTGGAAAGCGAGATCTCTCTCTATCGGGGTCGTCTTACGCTTATAAAATCTGTCCTCGAGGATCAACATGGAATTAGCTGGGTTAAATGGGATAGCATTCTCCTTAGTCCTAAGCTTGGAGGATTAGGAGTTGGAAGTTTGTTGGCCAAAAATCTTGCCTTGCTTGGAAAATGGTAGTAGCGATTTCTTATAGAGAAAGACGCCCTTTGGTGGAAAGTTATTTGCAGTTTCTATGGTGCCGATGGATCTTTTTCTTCTCCAGTGGGTTCTATGAGTGGTCAAGGTGTTTGGTGTGATATTATCAAAGCCACATTTTGTATCGAATCAGTGGAGGTGTCGTTTAAAAACTCTTTCTCCCTGAAAGTTTCAAACGGCTTATCTACATCATTTTGGAAAGATATCTGGTGTCCAGATCGTTCCCGTCTTATGGACTTATATCCTAGGCTCTTTGCTCTTGACACGTTTCAAGATTGTAAAGTTAGCCATAGATAGGCTTTTTTTGGAAGGAAGATGGAAAGGTATGTGGTCGTGGCGAATTCCTCCAAGAGGGAGAGCATTGGATGATTTGGCTTCATTGACCTCACATATAGGTAATTTCTCCCTTTCTAATAATGAGGACAAATGGGTGTGGAAAGGTGATGTTTATGGTAATTTCAAAGTTAGTTCCCTGACAGAGCGTATTCAAAACTTTATCTTTGCGGAGAGTTGTCTTGGTCCTCATCACATCTGGAACTCTTGGATGCCAAGAAAAGTCAACAGCTGTGTCTGGAGGGCTTCTATTAATAAATTGCCTACGAGGTCTAATTTGATTGCGAGAGGTATAACTATTAGCTCGGTTACCTGCCCATTCTGTGAGTCGGAGGAGGAATACATCTCTCATTGCCTGGTATCCTGTTCTTTTGTTATCCCTATTTGGTGCAAGGTTTGGGCTTGGTGGGGACTTGACGCCCCGGTTGTATTCCCGTCTTTCTCCATCTCTGATATTTCGTTGGCAATTCTTGGGTTCCCTAACAAGCCTCTTCACTCCAAGGTTTTGGTTGGGGTGTTTCCATGTACGCTGTGGGGCGTTTGGAAGTGGAGGAATAAGATTGTAAATGCTTCTACTGAAGCTTTGAAGGATGCAAAAAATGAAGATATTTTTCCTTCCATTCAGAGGTTATCGAAGCTTTGGATCTCTACTAGATGCAAGCGTAAATATTTCAATTGGAGGTGCTGAATTTCTAGGCCAAGTGCTTTGTGTGATCCTGGGTAGTTTAGTAGTTTATGTGGTTTTGGCCTTTGTGTTTGGCCTTTATTTTTGGTTTGCTTCCTAGCTTCTTTTCTTTTGTTTTTGTTCTGTACAAATCTTTTTGCACCTCCTTGGTGCCTTGTTTATTTCATCCAACCTTTCAAAAAAAATACAGTAATAATCTTCGTTTGGCAGACAGAACTTATAAGAGATTAAAAAAAAAAAAAAAAAAAAAAAAAAAAAAAAAAAAAAAAAAAAAAAAAAAAAAAAAAAAAAAAAAAAAAAAACTGTTAGAATAAAAAGAACATCAAGAAAAACGGGTATCGAGTGAAAACGGATCTTACCATCNTATTAGACAAGGTGGACTGATTACCACAAAAAAAAAAAAAAAAAAAAAAAAAAAAAAAAAAAAAAAAAAAAAAAAAAAAAAAAAAAACTTCCATAATCTTTGAAAATCAAAGGTTACTTCATGTAGCTTATAAAAATAATATCTTTTTATAATCTTTTTCAGCACCAGCACCTGCATCAGCAACAACACCAACTATTTTTTTTTCCAAACATACCCTTAATCTGTTAATTGGGTGACGTTAGCTTTGATGGGTCTCTCAATTAAGAGACATTAAGGGTTTAGGTTCACATTTTTTCTCCATTAAAGTGGAAAGTAAAAAAGCCTAAAGGCTAGAAGTACTGACCCTCATTTTTCACATCAGCGTCGCATTAGTTTTTTCTCTCCTCACACTCGCATTCACTTCACACCACCACACCCTTATACCCATTTTTTATTTAAATACTTTTATTCATAAACATAAACTATAAATGTAAACGTAAACGTAAACGTACAAAACTAAAAACCTTTTTTCATAAATTAAAAATTACAGAATTCAAATATTAAAAATATTACATTTAATACTGAAATTAAACATTACAAGACAGATGTTCAACCAAATCGGCATGAAAGTTTTGATGCGCTTGTGACGATTTGATTTTCCTCATAACTTATAGCACTTGTTCATTGGACCGTAAGAGGTCATCCGGTTAATGTGCTTCCTTCGGGTACCAATCGGAAGATATCGCATTTCCTTGTCTTTTTGAACCATATTATATCATATGATGCATGTATATATCATATTCCTTATTCTTTCTTTTTTCGTCGCTCGTGCTGGATTGGCTATTATATCTCATTTCTTCTCCAGAACATCAAACGCTCGTTTCACATCTTTCCTTACCAATTCATGCATTTGCTTGTACCTTATTCACTTGTAGTTATCATCAGATGGTTCTGGAATCGTTTTAACGAGTGTCGCTTATTCCGAACATATCCTGTCAACAAGATAGTATCCCCATGAGTAAGTTATGCCGTTAGCCACAAACGGAATCTCTAGTGCTTTTTCGGATTTGAGATCATTAAATAAAGGGAATTGTTGTATAACGTTGATGTCGTTGTTCACCCCAGAAACACCAAATAAAACATGTCATATCCATAAGTCTTGTGGCGTAACAGCTTCTAGCAAAATGAATGGATTTGGACCATGGTCACGTCTACAATATTGCGCTTTATATACGTTCGGACAACTAAATCATGGTCAATCTGTATAATCAAAGCTTCCTAACATCTCCAGAAACCCGTGTGTTTCTTCGTGATGCTAATAAACCTTTTCAACATCAGTGATAGTGGGTTTCCTCAAATACTCTCCTTCAAATTTCTACAACTTTCGTATTTTAAGTTTGGCATAATACAACTTAAAAAATTGTGATTTATATATCAAAATGCATACCAAATTAAAGAGAATTAAATTCTGAAAATTATGATAAAATCAGTTTTTCATTTGAAAGTTATGATAATTTTAAGAGTAAATAGCACCGTTGGTCCCTATACTTGGCTCAGATTTCATACGAAATCCAAAAATGCGAATTATTTCGTTTTTGATCCAAAATCAAGTTTTTTTACGCCGCGAGTCCAAAATCCTGACGGTCGTTAGATTTCCCAGTTAAGTCGGTCCTCACGTGCATCCCACACGAGGGCAGTTTCGTCCGATAAGTTTTTCCCACTTTCCCCAGCAAACCGCCTTACATGAGTAGGTGATTGTTCACTTTCTTCCCATCCACACACGTGCACATGCTTTTTCATATCTTGATACATCTATTGTAAATCTCGATTGCATGCAAAGCGTATTCCACAATCCTTTCTTTTTTCAGTCAAATATTTCCATCACTCCCTCTCTCTACTCAACTTTATTTATTTCTTCTTCCCCAAAAGCTCAAGAAAAAAAAATGGTGCAGTGCTGGTGTGGACAAACCGCGGTAATTCGCACATCATGGACCAATCGAAATCCAGGACGTAGGTTCTATGGTTGTTGTGATTTTATTGACTGGTACGATCCCCCCATGTGTGCAAGATCAGTTTCAATCATCCCTGGTCTATTAAGGTCAAGGAATGCTATCCAAGCTACACTAGATGATACAAGACGTAAAGCTGCTAAAATGAAGAAATTCTTTATCTTAAGCTGGGTTTTTTCTCTCTCTCTTAGTTTTCGTGTTATTTTACATGTGAAGTAGCAGTTGGGAATAGAGTAGGTGATGGGTTATGATTTTTTTTGTTAGTCAGATGTATTTCATCATCCGTGTAATTTTTTGCTGCTTATGAAGTATTAGTTAAATGGTATTAAGCATTGATGCAGTTGTGATATTGTCATTGTTTTATTGTTATTGTTTTATGTCGTGGTTAAACTTATAATTTCTTGTTGACTTTGAAATGGGTAAACATAAGTACTTGACCATTATCTCATTGGGTTAAGTTTGTCTATTATAATCCAACATAATGGTATTAAGCATGTTCAGTTTGCTTTGGTTAAAAATTGGAAGTTGAGTTTTGCACTAACATGAAAAAACAATGGTTTTTGCATACTAAAACCCAAGTGAATGGAACTTTAAAACCTTGTTGACTTAGTTTTTGTCAAAATAGTCATAAGAATTTGCATGTTTTCAATTGCATTATGCAGATGCAATCAATGGTTTTTGCAAACTACAACCCAAGTGAATGCAACTTTTATACCTTGTTGACTTTGTTTTTGTCAAAATAGTTATAATAATTTGCAAATTTTCAATTGCATTATGCAGATGCAAGTCATCATGTCATTTGCACCAACAGAAAATTAGCTAAACATGTAGAATATTAGTTATAAAAGCCTTTAATTGCATATTGTCAATGCAACAAGTTGCAATGAGTTGAAAATTGCAATGACATAGTACCAAGTCTTAAACATAAATCCACATACACAAAAACAAATAAAAATAAGTCTTAAACATGTTCAAACATATGTCATAACTTTCTAACTCCAATGTAATCCTGCTCAAGTCTTGTTTGGTGTATCAGGTCCAACTCTCTTACTAACTCCACCACCTCTATATATGCCATTCCTTAATGCATTTCTGTTCCATCTTGGTAATCCAGGACTTCTGCTTCCGCTAGAAATTCCACTTTGACAGCTTGGAGTTGCATTAGGATGCCTTTGGCTTTCTGTTGTAGCAGTAGATGCACCTAACCTTTGACCACTTTGATTTGCAGAAGGAGGAGTGCCATTTCCAGTAGTGTTGCTTCCACCTGCATTATCAACATTATCATATAAATTTGTAACAAATGATAAATAATTAAAACATACAAAATACAACAACTTAATAAGACTAAGCATTTAATACCTTCTCTTGCAACAAAAGATGGTGAACCTTCTATGTAATCATCCAAACAAAACTTGACTTTTTTGCGGGGTCTTGGATTACCAGATGAACCACCAGAAGCTTCAACATTTTTCCCTTTTCCTTTGCTTATATTTTTTGACCCAGAAGTTGTTGCACCACCTTGACCCTTGCATGACTGTTTATTGTGACCCGGGTTTCCACAAGAAGAACATCTAACAGTTCTCCCTTTCCTACTTAACTTACCATCCTTAACACATGGTGTGTCCTCCAATTGTCCTCCGACTCTCTTCTTCTTAGGCCTGCCAACTTGAGGGTGATAATGTTGATGAGTTAGTGTTGTAAGACATGGAGATTTCTTCCAGTCTGCCCTCCCACTACATGGTTGTATCTTGAAACTGTAAACTTCTTTCCAAGTTTCTAACCAATAACACTTATCAACCCATGCCTCTGGTAGTGACACAGGTTGGCCATTTACAGCCATATTCCAGTTTGCAGCAACTGCATGCCTACAAGGAAAGCCTGAAATCTCCCATCTCCTACACGTACATCTTTTTCTTTCGACATCAACTACACATTGTTCCCCAAAAGATCCAGTAACCTGATACTTTTGATCCCCATTCCACATAACTTTATAATTGCTAGCAACATTTTTGATTTTTGACATTATAAGTGTGGCTGTAGGAGTTAGAGGACCAGGACACTTATCAATGGCTTTCTGAACATTCACAATTCTTTTCATGCAGTACTCCCTGATGAACTCTAACAAAGTGATAATAGTTTTGTGGAAAACTAGAAGGGGGGGGGGGTTGAATAGTTTACCGGTTTTTAATCTAATTATCTTTTGAAACTTTCCGTTTAATCAAAGATATGAACACAAAGACAATATGTAATATGCAAGTATAACGAAAGAAACGATCAAACCATGACACGATTGTTTATCGTGGTTCGGCTACAAGGAACTCTATTTTCCTTGCCCTAAGTCCACGCCCCGAGTATCCAACTCGAGAGTTTCTTTCACTAGTCAACAAGCTCCTTTCACCGGCGGAGAAAACCTTACACGTCGCTTACAAGTTTACTGATGCGTGGTTTTGTGACCTTACAACAGGTTTTACCTCTCGAGGGATCTCAAGAGGCTTACAACCCCACCAGGCAGTGTACCTGACCGATGTAGTATAGGATAGTGGTAAGTACGGGGGATTGATCGTTCTCTCACAGGGAATAGTGTTCGTTAGGATAGAAAAACTACTCTAATAAGTCTAAGGGTGAAGGAAGATTCTTTTTGTATTTTTATATTTTTAGGAAAGCAAGTAAAATCTCGGTTTTAAAGGAGTGGGCGGAATTAGTTGCTAGTCAACTAACCCAAAATTACTACAATTGCAAATAAAATAAAATATATAAACTATTTGGTTGTGAAAACTATATGGAGAAAAGTTGTGTTTACTTAGACTTCATTACTCCCTAACTATCTTTTACCGGTTAATTGATATGTATGTTACTTGTGTGGATGAAGGGTGTATTCCTAATAACTCATGGAGTGGCATACATATCTCTCCAATTCTATGAGCTCTTATCTCGCCCTATGCCATGCACGGCACAACCATAGGGGTTGTAAACAGTGGCTCATGCGTTAAATACTACCTTAATAGCCTAGTATGCCTTGGCTACATGTTTCCCAAGACGTTCAAGCACGTTACCATAAAGGAGGTTGGCCAGTTTTCTTGAGCCTAACATTGATGGAACAATCATCCCAACAAACAACAACACACACCAATTAACCAATAATTAATAGTTAGGTTTCATTAGATCTAAGCAAACACTAGAGAATTTAGCTACACATGTTAATTAAAAGACAAGCAAAAGAGATAATCAACCAACACATAGACATATTGATTGAATTAAAGTGAAGACTTATCTTTAATTAAGCATGAGGGTTCCAAGGGTTGGAAACCCTAAAAAGTACAGAAAATTCGTCTTTAGGGTTTGCCCTAAAAGTTCTCCACAAAGTTCCACACTAATGAATGAAAATTAGAAAACTATATATAGATTTTACACTCTGACGGCGTCAGGTTATAAGGGCTGACGCCGTCAGCTCGCCGCCATTAGGTTTCTCGGATGGCCTAGATCCACTTCTGACGCCGTCACCTTATAAATCCTTCTGGGCCGTCACTCTTTAACTTTACTCCTGACGGCCTACTTTTCCTAACACCTGACGGCGTCAGGTGTTAAATCCAAAATTTCCTCTGGCCCGTCATTTGATAATTGGTTTCCACTCTTTTGTCAAGGCTTTCTGACGGCGTCACCTTGTGACTTCTGACGCCGTCAGGTTGTAAATCTTCATCTTTTGAGACTTTGTCGTTTTCTTCACTTTTATGCTCCAAAAACGTCCGAATATGCATGTTTTCCAGAATTCCTCTCAAAAGTACCTAAAATGACAAAAGGAACGATTTAGGGCAATATTTGATCACATTTATACGAATTAGGGCTTAAATGACCCCCTAAAAGCGTAACACTTTTCGTCTCATCAAATACCCTTACACTTGAGATTTGCTTGTCCTCAAGCAAATGAGCTTTTATTCCAATCAAAATATGAGTTAGGGGTCATTTAACACGAATATAAAAGTAATTACAACAAATAGTTATTAGACCCTAATCATAACAAGCACGGAAATCATACACTAGCACCTCACAAATAGTGTTTGGATTCTCACATCTCTCAAATGTCATAAAGTTTATATCTCATAAATGGAAACGGAAAATAACACTCACTACCTGTCATAGCAAATAGATTACCATAGGCTTGGGAAAGGATCAATTACTCCTCCACTAGGCGTAAGCACCTAAGATAAACTATCAAAGAGGGCTTTATAAAGGGTTGTAACGTAAGGTGTAGGGATATGATAACACGGTTTGGTTGGAATAAAGGGTATTTTAGTGGTGGCGAGTTAATTATCATGATCAAATACATGCACTCTACATCGTTGCTTAAGTCAAGACTCGACTCAATCTTAGTCTAAAAATGAAATAACAAAAACTAAAAAGGAACATAAAAGGAAACGGGATGGTAGTCCGTATGTTTTTCTTCTTTCTTTTTCATATTTTTTTGTATTTTTCTTGATTTTTCGATTTTTTTTTCATACACTCTTGCCCTACCATCCAAAATAATACATCATAGGGGATTTGCATTCCCCTTACACTTGAATCTTTACATAACTTTACAATCACTATTCTAATGACTCGAATTAAGATAATCGAAAAACTTGGAGTACTTTTTAAATATTTAGCACGTATGGGGGTAATAATGTTGTTCTTCCCCATTACTTCATTACACTAGTACTTTACCCATGAGTCCCAATCGTCCCAAAACAATATGTACAAGGATATGACTTAACTTAGCAACCATGTAATTGACCGGATAATTAACTAAGGGTTTAACAAATGTTTTCACAATAATGCACCAAAGGTGGGTGCATACAAGGTAGGCTAAGGCGATTTGGGTGTACATTTAGTGGGGTGTAAACAAATTCTCACTTTGAGTAAGATGCTCAAAGGTCGAAACGAAAGGATAGGCTCGGAGGGGTGTACTAGGGGTATCGTGTACCAAAAATGGATACAACGCAAAGGGTGTGGGAGAATTACTTGACCAATGAAGTCAATGTAATTATAACAAATATACGGGTGTAAAACAATGGGTTAATCCTAATGCCTCTTATCATGTAGTAAATCTTAACTACACGAATGTAGTCTCACTTGTGGATTTGAGATGGTCCTAACGCAAGTTCTAGAATCTAAATACTACCGGTACTCACATCATAGCACCAAAGATGGATGCTTTTCCTACCAATTCTAGGGGCGAACCTCACATATTTGGGGTGGAAAATTTTTTAGTGGTACGGTTTTGTGCTAGTCATACAATTTCCTATCCATGAGACGCTCATTAAGATCAAGGTTTCACTTCTAAATGTTGTAAAAAATTTTAAATTGGCGCTAAAATTGCCCTAACAAATATTTCTCTTGGTTTTATTACAAATTTACTATCAAACAAAGCAAAACATCAAGCGTAAGTGTATTCTCAACGGTGCCTTCATTTACCCCCCTTACACTTAAACCGAACATTGTCCCCAATGTTCAAATAGAAGATGTAAAAGTAAATAAAATGAAAGAATGAAATCAAATACTCCCCTGAATCGTTTGATGTGGATAATGAGGTAACATGGTTAGATCTTCTTCCAAGAAAGACGAACGTTCAAAGCTTCCCTTCCAAAATAATAAACGTCTTCTTGTCCAAAATAACCTGTTAACCTGAAAAAGATAAAGGCCAACCTCGCATAAAATCGGCGGTAAAATCTACATAATAGGATATAATGCTTGTGGAATGAATATTTTGCAGAATTCCTGGAGATTATAAGTTAAAGAATTGACAAAACTTTTTAGGTTTCCGGAAGAAATACAAAACTTTCAAAAATTGCAGAAAATTTTAACCTGACGCCGTCAGGTGTTATGCCTGACGCCGTCAGAATGATCTGACAGAATTCTCATGTTAAGTTTCCGGAAAAAATTCTGGAAAAACTAGATCTTACTTCCTGGAATTCCTGCAAAAATTCATTATGACTCGATACAAGCATTTGACTCAAACAATTACTAATATGTATGTTAATTTCATTGTTATGATTCATGTTCATTCGTTCTTTATAAACCGATTTAGATTTCCCTTACACTTAGCTTTTGCGAAATACCTTTATATGTAGTTAAGACAAAGTTAAAAACAAAATAAAGCATTTTCACAATTTAGTTTGAAGCATGAATCAATAACAAGAAATATAACTTACATACGGAAACAAATAAAATCAAATAAACAAACAAAACACACAAAGCATGGGTTGCCTCCCAAGAAGCGCTTTTCTTTATTAACGAGTCTTGTAGCTAGACTCAAAGTCACCGTACATTACGTGACTTCATCTCTCATTACGACGTAACCTTGATAGATGTACTCTCCATCGCCCGGGTGATGATACCTCAATCGCTCCACACTTGCAGTTACTTCACCCCCTCTCTTGCTGACCAAGCTAACCATCCTATCCTCATATAGGTTTTTAATTGTAAACGGTCCGTACCACCAAGGACTCGGTTTGTCGGTGGATGCCTTTGTTTCTAAATGCCTTAGGAGCACTAAGTCTCCTTCCGTGAATCCAGTGTTGTTATCGATGTGCTTCTCCTTCCCCACAAAATTCTCTTCATCATTCCTACATTCTTCTAACTCACTTTCATTATAATTCTTAATCCTTGCCTCTCATGCAAGGATCTTTTCCTTAATATTACCTTTGAGTGCACCGGGGTCCGCCTACGCCTTCATCCGTAGATTAGCTTCTCTTATATATCGTGGGATCGTCGGGAAGCTTATTGTTTTCTTCCCCTTTTTGATTCAGATAGTA